>SDVV010022119.1:0-13006 GCA_016164225.1 Gammarus roeselii | reverse complement strand
GGGTTTGGAGAGGCGTGTGCCTCTCCTCCCCCCGCTCGTCTTGCCGTCTTCGAGGAAAGGTTTTTACAGAGAACGGGATTCCTAGCCCCTTCGCTCCGCCCCGTTTTGTCGTCTCCGACACGCTGGGGATTGCGGTAGCCGATTATACTCCTGGCTACAGGGCGCCCCTTTAGTCGCCTTCTACGACACGCGGTGGATACGGTAGCACGATTCTAAGGCCCCGGCTACAAGGCAAGGTACCTCTCACACACCCGTCCCACCGCAAACATCCGATCGGCACACCCTCCACCACTCCTAAAGCCACATCCGGCTAATACGATGGAGCAAATTCAGGGCACAAAGCTTCCTTAGTAATTACCTTCATCTCAGCAGCTAGAAAAGATTGATTTAATTTACCATTGGCAATAATCGATGCAAAGTGCGCAATGCATGTAAAGATGACGCTAAGGAAAGATAAGTTTTGGGGAAGCAACACCAGACCACAACAAGTCATATTATGGGAAAACGGGAAGGCAGGCAGGCAGGCATACAGACAGACGTACAGTAGCCGCCTGAAGGTAAATTAAGCAACTTTGTTGAGACCTGCGTGTAAACATGTTTTCAGAAAACCGATCACGGAATAGTTTCATGTACAAAAAATATTTTCGAAATACAGCTTTCAGCCACATGCAAGACAAAAACATTATCCAGAAATATTCGTAATATTTTTATCTTAATTGCACTGGGCGTTCAAATATTTACCGCATAGGAAACTAGGTACAGATTTGATATACCTATCTCCCCCATAAGTTAAAAATCCAATCAAGGAATGAAAGAGCAGCTAGGAGAGTAACCAAAGTGATAATGATACAAGGGTATTCATGCAGCTGATAAACAAACGATAACTAAGAACATTACTAAGAAAAATATAGAGTTCTTGGCAAATGATCCTCTCTGCTAACTGCGACTTGTTGAGGGAGCATCGGCCAACGAACTCCAGTATATTGAGGTAACAAGACGACTATGTGATTTAGAGGGATGAGGACCAAGGAAAACAATTATGGAGAGGCTAATGAAAAGCTGGAGAGATGAAAAGCTTGAGACGAAAATGAAGCTGGCAAAGATGATGTGAATTGGCAGAGGGTAACATTTGGGACTGAGACAATAATGCAAGCTCATCGAGGTGCCGAAACTTGGAGCGGCTATGAATGCTAAAACGGACCGTAACCAATAGTTAGGGTAACGAGGGCTGGTAGGATAATGTTATTCTGAGGTTGCATTAGAAACAAGTTACAGGTGCACAAAGACGCATGAACCCTATTCAAGTGACCGACTCTTCAAAAGAGTTTACTACAGCTAGTAAGCAGCAGAAGCATTTATAAAGGGGAATTGTGGAGGAGATAAACTGGTCCATAAAAATCTGTGATGAGATGTACACGAAGAGGCTCCCCTTACGTTCTTCGTAGACAAGCTACCGACGACATGCCTGGGTGAGGTTGGCCAATGCAGTCCTGCAACAGCAGCAGCGGAGGATGTGGTGATGGACGCCGCACTACTTGATGAAGGCCGCAAACACCGCCCACACGAGCTCGTTAGCGTTGGGCCTAGCGGCCTCAGCCTCCAGGTCCAAGTCCAGCAAGTCCCGCACGCGCTTCATGGCCACCTCGTAGTCGTCGTCAGAGAGCGGGCTAAAGGCGTTCTCGAGGACGTCGGAGGCGTGAGCAAGGAACAGTAGCGCCAGCACGCGGCGGTCCATGCGAGCCGCCTCTCCAGCCCACCGGCTAAGAACAGCTTCCTGGACCTTCTTGACCAGCTTGTTCTTGATGATGTTGTCTGTGAGCGGGTGGGTGGTCATATCAAACACGAGGAAATTCTGCTTCTCGGTCGTGAGGACGCCTTTCTCTACGAGGTTCTTGGCAAGGCGCTCCCTCACGTTGCGCAGCTGGTACCGCAGCTTCAAGGGGTTCCAGGACTCGCCAGACAGGTACTCTATCCAGCTGTGGACAGTTTCGGGCTGTGTCGTCTCTCTGATGTGCTTGAAGGCCTCGTCCAGGAGCACGTCCCCTGTAGCCTGATCATTGCGGGTCACCACCACCTTCCGGTTAAGAAGGCTTTTCCTCCTTAGACCAGCTTTCTCCAATTCAACACGTCCACGCAATGCAAGCTCGATGAGTATGCAGCCACGCAGTCCGCTGGAGATGCAATCATTCCAGAAACTTGTGTAACCCTCTTTTTCTTTCAGGCCAAGTAGGAGAACTTCTTCCATCAGAGTGAGCCTGGTATCTTTGGAATCTCCATCTTCCAGATCGTCGTCACCTGTGCTGGAGTTCCTTCTTTTGTCATCGTCACTGTCATTGTTGTGATTCAGATTGTCAGCATTGCTTTTATTCACATTTCTACGGTGAACCAAACCGTCTGTCTGACTCATAATGCCTAGAGTGCATAAATGAAAACTTCCGCAATATGAATAAATGCTACGACGACAAACGTTAGATTTGCCAACGCAACAAACAGTTACTAAGACCTCCTATACACGACTTCTTGAGGTCACACATCTGAAATACCCTCAATATTTCTGGTCCATCTTCTCGGAATAGATTCAAGCAGCCTGCAGTCCTTACGATATCCGGTGTTTCAAATGTAGGATGCATATTCAATGATTGGACGAATATGTGCAACATATTTGGACAGCATAAACTTCGGGGACCTGCAGACAGTTGATCTTAATAAACAGTTTGCCAATCCACCAGCCTTCGCAGCCACCACACGTATCCATACTGACACTCAAGCCTCTATGAACACAGAATTTTTTTAATGCCCTACCATGCAGGAAGTACTGGTTAACGGGAACCAGGGCATCAAAATCAATGCGGCTTCTATAAAAGCGCAGCACAACACACTTATCTGGATTCAATCCAAGATTCCAGGACCTCGCAACAGAGTCAACTGAATCCAGCCAACTTTGGAGTGACTGGACACTCCGAACAGCAAGATCAGTGTTCTTCCGTAAGTATCCCAGGAACAACTTGTAATTATCTGCAAATGCCTTGAATTTGCATGCAAGATCATCAGAGACGTGATTAATGTAAATCAAGAACAGCAGTGGTACAATGACAGAGCCTTGAGGAACACCACTAGTTACATCAACTGGTCTGCTCAATCTGCTACTCACACAAACACTCATTATTCTGCTAGAAAGAAATGCAGAGATCCAGGCCAGCAATGAACTACTAACACCCAAAGACTTCAGCTTAGACAAAAGCACACAATGACTCACCACATAAAATGCTTTTGAAAAGTCGAGCATTATGACATCCACAATATATCCCTCATCAAACCACCTCCCAACATCATCATAGGTCAACAGCAACTGGTCCTCGGTGCTGCGATTACTCTGAAAACCGTACTGATGAGACGATAGGATATTGTTGCTTTCAAGATACTCAGTCAAGCAAGATACAACCATTCTCTCCATTGATTTGCAGCAAACCGATGTCAAGCAAACAGGTCTGAAATTCAGGGGATCAGTGTGGGACTTAGCCTTGAATATTGGAACAACTATTGATTTGCTCCACATTTCAGGGACTGTTTCCGTCCTCATTGATTTCTGAAAAATTGAACAAAGAGGGAAAGAGAGCTCCTCAGCAGATGTGGGTTAAGGCCATCTGGTCCCATGCTGGAACTGGGATCTAGAACAAAGAGAATATGCTTGACCCACTCCCTAGAGAAGTCAACATCTGACAAACTTCCTGCAAATAGTTGGAAAGGAGCTGGGTGAGAAAGAGCTGCACTGACAAAAACTCCAGAAAAAGAGTTTGCAAAGACTTCACACATCCAGCCAGGATCCTGCACTATCTTACCACCCGGCAGGCGGAGATGACCAACAGCTGGACGACCAATATTTTTTTTCTGATATAAGCATGGAACAACTTCCGGTTATCAGGTCTGTTTATTAAATTTGATTCGTATCCCTTTTGCCGGTTATCAGGCCTGTTTATTAAATTTGATTCGTATTTCTTTCGGGAATCAGCAGAAAAAAATTTCTCGCTCCTGTTCAGCTTTCGAGAGCAATGGCTGAGCTGCGGTCCTCCGCCCTCCTAACCTGCTTGGATTTATGCCATGCCTTCCACCGCTTTTGGGCAAGAGCAAAGGGCGCCCTGACTGCCCATGGCGGACCAGAACAGACAGGCAAGAGGGGTATAAACTTATCAACCAGGGACATCAAAACTGACTGCGAAAATCAACAATTTTCACACATTGAAGAATAGCTGAATTCTAGGTTCCGGTCCACCTAAGACAGAGCATCTGAAATCCTGGCGTATTTCCTTTTACGTCAAAGGCACCTCTCCTCCATGACCATGTGCTCCGGCCCCTCCCCACTGAAGATATACTCAAAGACAACAGGAGAATGCTAGCAGCGAGACACCGGCGGCAGCACAGACAACTCACAAACACGATCCTCCTCAGAACTTAACACAAAACACAGGTTTAACAGTCACACCAACTACTCGATTGCTGTTACTCCACTCTCTTAAGTCCAGACTATGTGATTTGAAAAAAAAAAAAAAGTTTTTTAGCCTTGTAGCCGGGGCGTTAGAATCTTGCTACCGTATCCACCGCGTGTCGTAGAATGCGACTAAAAGTACGCCCCGTAGCCGGAAGTAGAATCGTGCTACCGTAACCCCTGCGTGTCGTAAAAGGCGACTAAAAGGGGCGAAGCAAAGGGGCATGGAATCCCGTTCGCTGTAAAACCTTTCCTCGAAGACGGCAAGACGAGCGGGGGAAGAGAGGCCCACGCCTCTCCGAACCCTATTGTCAGGGTTGCTGAATGTGCGTGGCTGTAGTACAAATGAGGTAAAGAGGAGGGAGATTGGCGAGATGCTTGTGAGGAGGAAGTTTGATGTGTTGACGCTGAGTGAGACGAAATTGAAAGGTAAGGGAGAATGTGAGTTTGGTGTGGTGAGTGGAAGAAAGTCAGGTGTGGAAGAAGGGTGGGCACGAGAAGGGGTGGTTTTGATATTGAGTGATCGGTTAGCTAGTAGCGCTACCGAATGAAAATAAGTGTCCTCAAGATTGATGTGAGTGTAAGTTAAGTTAGGCGTAGAAAGATGGGTATTTGTGAGTGCTTACGCACCTGGCAGCGAGAGGAGTGAAGAGGAGAGGGAGCAATTCTGGACTTACCTGAGTGAGTGTATTGAGAGTTTTGGAGGTCATTTCAATGTTGTTGTACTGGGTGACCTTGATGCGAGAGTTGGAGATGTAGTGGTGGAGAATGTGATAAGTATGGCGTTCCCGGTAGAAATGACGGTGGAGAGAAGCTGATAGGTCTCTGTATGGAGCAGGAGTTGGTGGTCGGGAACAGTTTGTTCAAGAAGCGAGATATCCACAAGTACACATGGGTAAGGATGGTCCATGGTGCAGTGGTGGAGAGAGCACTGATGGATTTTGTGCTGATATCGAGGAGAGTGGAGGGGAGGCTGTTGGATATGCGGGTGTTGAAAAGAGAGGGTTTAGGAGTGTCTAACCATCTGCTGGTGGAAGGTAGATTGAGAGTGAAGCAGAAGTGGAAGGGCAACAAACGAGTGGGAGGAGGACGAGAGGCAGTGAAAGTGAGTGGACTGAGTGTGAGAAGGTGAGCCGAGGAGTTCCAGCAGGAGTTGAGGGAAGAATATAACAACGTGAGAGAACAGGACCTGTGAGATGTGGAGAAAGAATGGGAGGCGTTAAGGAATGCGTTGCTGAGATGTGCCAAGAAGGTGTGTGGTGCGCGCCGTGTGGCGGGTGCAGAAGGAAAGGTTGCGAGTGGTGGAACGAGGAGGTCAAACTGGCGGTATCACAGAAAAGAGGAGCGTTTGAGGAGTAGGTGCAGGTGAAGTCAGTGGTGGTTTATGAAATCTACTGAAAGAGGAGAAACGAGGTGGAGCAAGTGGTGAGGAGAGCCGAAAAGGGCGCTGATGCCAGGTGGGGCGGATAGCTGCGCCAGAATTTTAAAGAGAATGAAAAGATGTTCTGGAAAGAGGTGAAAAGGGTGAGAAAGGGAGAGACCGGAAAGGAGGAAGTGGAGAAAGATGAAAACGGCCAGTTGTTGTTGGGAAATGGTGATGTGCGGAAGAGGTGAGCCGAGTATTTTGATGAGTTGTTGATTGTCGAGGATGACAGAGTGGCTGATATTGTTGCTGTGGGTGGTGTTCGGATGCCAGTTTTGGGAGAAAGACTTGTTGCGGACATTACCAAGGAAAAGGTGCAGGAAGCGTCGGAGGTGATGAAAGCAGGGAAAGCTCTTGGTTTGGATGGCGTTGCAACCTAGTGCCCGAAGAAGGGTGGAGTAACGATTGTCGAATGATTGGTGAGGTTACTGAACTTGTGTTCTGTGGCAGGCGTGGTACCGATTGAGTGGCGCAGTACCTGCATTGTTCCGCTATATATGGGCAAAGGAGAAGTATCAGTCTGTTATGTGTAGTTGATAAACTGTACGAGAGAATGCTGATCAAAAGGATTAGAGACTGTACGAACTGCGCAATTGGAGAGGAACAGTGTGGCTTTAGGAGTGGTTGAGGGTGTGCCGATCAGATTTTTGCAGTGAGACAGGTCGGTGAGAAGTACCTTGCAAAAGGGAAGGATGTGTTCTGGGCCTTCATGGATCTAGAGAAGGCATGCGACAGGATTGACATGGAAGCGCTGTAGAGGTTGTTGGGTTTGTATGGAGTGGGCGGACATCTGTTGAAAGCGGTGCAGAGTTTCTATGTGGGTAGCCGAGCATGTGGCAGAGTGGGAAGTGAGGGGAGTGATTGGTTCACAGTGCAAGTGGTACTGAGACAAGGCTGCGTGATGTCTCCCTGGCTGTTCAACCTCTATATGGATGGAGTGGTCAGGGAGGTGAACGCGAGTGTGCTGGGTCGTGGCTTGAAACTGTTGGAAGCAAATAAGTGGAGTTGGCAGTTGAGCCAGTTGCTATTTGCGGTTACGGCCTGTTTGCGGATTCAGAGGAGAAGCTATGTAGGCCAGTGTCAGAGTTTGGTAGAGTGTGTGAGAGGAGGAAGCTTCGAGTGAACGTGGGTAAACGTAAAGTAATGAGATGATCGAGGACTGTCAATGCGAGAGAAATTAGTGTCCCTCTAAATGGAGAGCTCTCGGAGAAAGTTCAGTGTTTATAAGTATCTGGGCTCCCATGTGGAGATAACTGAACTAGTGGAAACTGAAGTGGAGGAGGGGTGTAAAGGTTTGGGTGCACTGAAGCGTGTAATGAGCTATAGGACGTTGGGGATGGAAGCAAAGAGAGGGCTGTATGAGGGCGTTGTTGTTCCAATCGTGCTCTATGGAGCTGAGGCTTGAGGAGTGAGAGCAGAGGAGAGAAGAAGGCTGAATGTTTTCGAGATGAAATGTCAGAACACGTGAACCCACTCAGTCCTCCATTTTGTTCACCATCCCTGTTCTGATTCGAACCACGTCGTTGGTGATCCGGTCTCTCAGCGTTACTCCGTGCATCCTTCTTGAACATTTCATATCGAAAACATTCGGCCTTCTTTTCTCCTCTGCTCTCACTCTCCATTCGCAGCCTTTCCTTCTGCACCCGCCCACACGGCGCGCACCGCGCACCTTCTTCGCACATCTCAGCAACGCATCCCTTAACGTTTCCCATTCTTCCTCCACATCTCTCAGGTCCTGCCCTCTCACGTTGTCATATTCATCCCTCAACGCCTACTGGAACTCCTTGGCTCTACTTTTCGCATTAAGTCCACTCGCTTTCACTACCTCTCTTCCTCCTCATACTCGTTTGTTGCCTTTCCACTTCTGCTCCTCTCTTAATCTACCTTCCATCAGCAGATGGTCAGACACTCCTCCACCCTCCCCTCTCAACACCCGCACATCCAACAGCCTCCCCAACACTCTCTCGATATAAGCACAAAATCCATCAGTGCTCTCTCCACCACTGCACCATGGGCCATCCTTACCCATGTGTACTTGTGGATATCTCGCATCTTGAACAAATTGTTCCCGGCCACCAACTCCTGCTCCTAACACAGACCTATCAGGTTTTCTCCCATGTAATTTCTACCGGGAACACCATACCTTCCTATGACGTTCACCACCACTTCACTCCAACTCTCGCATCAAGGTCACCCAGTACAACTACATTGAAATGACCTCCTAAATTCTCAATACACTCACTCGGGTCAGTACAGAATTGCTCCTCCCTCTCCTCTTCACTTCTCTCGCTGCCAGGTCCCTAAGCACTCACAAATGCCCATCTTTCTACGCCTAACTCAAATTTTACTCACATCAATCTTGAGGACACCTCCTTCCATTCGGTAACGCTACTAGCCAACCGATCACTCAATATCAAGATCATACTTACTCGTGCCCACCCTTCTTCCACACCTGACCTCTTCCACTCACCACACCAAACTCACATTCTCCCTTACCTTTCAATTTCGTCTCACTCAGCGCCATCACATCAAACTTCCTCCTCACAAACATCTCACCTATCTCTCTCCTCTTTACCTCATTCGTACTACAGCCACGCACATACAGCGACCCTAACATTAGGGTTCGGAGAGGCGTGAGCCTCTCCTGCCCCCGCTCGTCTTGCCGTCTTTGAAGAAGGGTATTACAGAGAAAGGGATTCCTAGCCCCTTGGCCCGTCCCTTCTAGTCGCCTTTTAACGACACGCAGGGGCTACGGTAGCACGATTCTACTCGCGGCTACGGGACGCCCGTTTAGTCGCCTTCTACGACACGCAGTGGATACGGTCGCAAGAGTCTACAAGAAAGGGAGATTGGTTAAAAGGGTGATGATTGCGGAGGCGACTGGTCGCAGGCCTAGATGTAGACCGAAGTTTGGGTGGATGGACGGTGTGAAGCAGGCGATAGGAAGGAGAGACATGAATATGGAAGTAGCGAAAGAGCGTGCAATGAACAGGCGTGAGTGGAGAATGGTTGTGAATGGTTGATTTTGACGCTGCTCTGATGTGCTTTCCCGCCCTTTGCATCACGTTGTCGGGATGGTCGTGGGTGGGGGGGGAGATGTATCATGTCGCGGCGGGGGTAAACCAGTGAAAACTGTCGGGCCCTGCTGCTGACAACGGATCCTCGGACCGCACTCGTGACTCAGAGTGTGTGTTGCGGGGTTACAGGCCAGACCCTTTAGCACAAAAGGGCTGAGTTGTGTGAGTGTATGAGGGCGTGAGGTGCGCCTTGCATCGGCCACCACCCTTTTTTGGGGATGCGGCGTAGTGTCTGTATCTGTGTAGCTATATGTATTGATTTTTTTTAGTTTCTTGTTCTGTTCTGATTTTTCATGATTTTATTCATACAAAATTCTGAAACCAATTGGAAGTAAAGTAATCACAGCAATATGACTATTGTCCATAGCTAATAAGGAACCTGAAAATTAACTAGATCTTGTTGTTGTTGTTGCTGTTGTTCTTGTTTCGAAATTTCAAGTTTATATCGAAAAGTATTTGAGATACAGGACTGAAATTTAGATAAATGGAAAGAGGAGACAAAATTAATCGATATAGTTTACGATATTTTACTATTTTTTCTTGATCCCCGATTTATTCAAAAATGATGTAAAAATGGATATTGCTAACGTGCCGGCCGATTTCGATGTATATGTCTCCAATCGATAGAAGCCAACTAGTAGAGTACAGCTGCATTGTGTTTTCGTCAAAATTTTGGTTATTCAATTTTTGGTGCATGAGAAAAAATGTGACTACATAGGGATTTTTTCACTGTTCAACCTGCATCTCCTCCCTGGTGTTTCGTCTCACATCGATGAATTTAGTTTAGCTAGATAGTATAGGCCCCAGACCTCAAACCTACGAAGAATTTTTTCGAATTTTTGATTTTGATTTTTGGCTATTTGTAATAATGCATAAAAATTGAAGCCATTCCGGTCACTCCTGCCCCAATCGCCATGCAGGGTGGTAGACCTTGTGAATCTACAATGGGCAGTTACCCAACGAGACATGAATACAGAGGGCATGCTACATAAACGACATACAACAGTTAGAAAGACATGCATACACAATACTCCAGTGTCACATTTAGCTAGTGAATAATACATTTATTACATTATCGGATTTGACTTTCTAATCTCTGATCCCATCACCCTAATGATCTTATGACTTAGCGACTAAATAATGAGTAATGACGCATAAAGAATGAAGCTTAATAATTAGCTTTGCCAAATTAAAGCATTTTTCGGTTTCACATAATTAAGCATATTTAGGCACTTACATGATAAATGTATGCCTAATGAAGCATTTATGCATCCTGTTGACTCGCAATGTCTTGCTAAGAGCGCGGAATCTAAAATAATCAACACAACGTAAAAAAAAAATAGATACTAAAATAATCTGCTTTCACACAAAAAATCATTGATTTAATCACTTGAATTTTTTCATTTGATTTAATCCGTGCCAACACGGCTTTAGTCTCTTAGCTGCAACGCCGTCCAAACGTGAGATTTTTCCTGCTGCATCTCCTCTACCACCTCTTACACTTGCTTCCGTAATGCCCGTAACATTTCTTGCTTCCTAAAACTGGCCTCCGTGCATCAACAACCACAACAACAATGCCAGTCTCGCTGATATCCTCAACATTCAAGAACTCAAAATACTCAACTCACCTCTTCCTAGTATCACCATTCACCTACAACAACAGGTCGTTTACATCTTCCACCACCTCTTCTTTCCTGTCTCCCCCTTCCTTACCCTCCTCAAAATATACCATATGCTTCCCCTCCTTTCTATTCTCGCTAAAGTTTTTATGGGCCACTATGGCTTTTCTCTTCTGCAAAACCGCTTGCAACTTTCAGCTTTAGAACCGACTTACAGTATTGATTTGAAGTACAGTCATCATATCACTGCAATATTTATCGGTGTCTGGATTCGTGATGTTCCACAGTTTTCATTCACGAGTTATTGTGCGTTTGTCATTTCAATAATAGAATAAACTAACTTATTGAGTAAGTAACTAGTGCCCAGGTGTCGCCAGTTACAGATATAGACACTAGGCTGAATCCCCCAGTAAGGGGAGTGGCCGGCAGCAAGGCGCTGCTTACACTCCTCTCATACACTTGCACTCAAACTAATTGAGCCCTTAGCCAGTGTCAGCAGCAGGGCTCGACTGTGAAACTGGTGTACCCCTGCTGCGTCATTGTGACCGGCGGGTATATCGACGAAATTCCAAGGGCGTTAAAGCACATCAGAGCAGTATCAAAACTCATCCATTCACAACCATTCTCCACTAGGCCTATCCACATTCTTCACTCAAACCTATCCATTGAACACTTTCCTGCTACCTCCGCACTTGGTCTCTCCTTCCTAACGCCTGTTTCACGACATCCATCCTCCCAAACTTTGGTCTTCTTCTAGGCCTACGCCCACTCACCTCAGCCATCATAACCCTTTTTACCATTCTCCCATCGTCCATCCTCACCATGTGCCCGAACCATCTCAGGACACGTGAATATACTCTGTCCTCTAACTTCTTCACCATCCCCGTTCAAATTCGAACAACGTCGTTATTGATCCTGTCTGTCAGCTCGACTCCAGTCATGCTTCTCAAACACTCTATTTCAAAAATCTTCAACCTTCTCTCGTCTGCTCTCGCCTCCTCTAGTTTTAGCTCTGTAGAGTACTTTTGGAACAACTACCCCCCAATACAACCCTCTGTTACTTCCGTCTCTAACCTTCTACAGCTCATTCCACCCTTCTGTGCATCCAATAGGTCCCGCCAGACGCCCCGTGATCATGAACATTGCTTTGCTTGCAAATTTTTTTTCATGATGTCGAGAGTTCTCGCACTTCAGTATTGTTATTCAAGCGGTACACACCTGGTGGGAATTATTTATGCACAATGCTCTCAAGTTCATAGAATCCATTTTTATGTAAATAAATAAACAAAAATAACATAGAGAGGCGATTACATTATTATTTTTTGAACGTTCATGAAACATAATGTTTTATTTTTATCTACCAATAATTACCGACTATGGCGATTCCAGCATAACGCACGTAACGTTCGAACAGAAATTTGGCTTTATTTATTGGGATTGCACACTAACTGTTGAAGATCTTAAAAATGTACATAAGACCAAAGTGTAAGTACTATCTAAGGGTCTCCTTACCATGCCTGTGTTTTTTAAATGCTATCAAAACTTGATCAGTTTATTGTTACTCGACTTCATAGGTGTCGTCACGCACGTAACTTGAATGCCACCTCCACTTGCAGTTGGCTTGCGCCGACGCGAAACTATGCGAATTGTGCAAAGATAGGAAACTTTCCTCAGTATGATCTCGTGAAGGACATCCCAAGGTACATTTTAGAATGTTGTTGAATCAATTTATGTGTAGCATAAGTGAATATTGTGTCGTTACGCACATATTTTGTTGTTACGCATTTACCACAAATATTGTCACGCTCGTAACTTAATTTTTACTTGTGAAAGGTCTATAAAATGGTATTTTCTGGCTATACAGAGAACATAGATGTATGCCAACAGTAGTTTATGTATGGTAATTTGTATCACCAGTATTTGAGTTGGTAAATACTGTGTTGCCTAAACGCGGATTTTTTTTTCGGGTCTACGGGAGTTTGCACATAACATTTCAGCGGCGGTCGGGGGTTGGCCAGAGTAATTCGGACGACGAGGCTTATGCAGCCAAGTTAGTTGAAGATGCTGAGGCCCTCCTAATTCCAATGAATGGTGAAAAATTGGAACTTGTGAAAAGTTTGTTAATATTATAATAATGTTTCAAATATGTTGGATGCAATTTATGTGTATACAAATTTGAATTAGGTATAATGAAATGTTGTACATATTATCTTGATTTTGCAGTGTGATTCTCCATGTCAGCCAATACAAGTTAACACCTCCGGGTGTGCTGGTTTAGGGTTCCAGCATTAAAGCGTCCCCTGTGCTAGACATGAGATTCATGCTGGCTTATGGGTGGGGGAGTGCTGCCATAATTTCTGCATATGTGTGTGTATGTGTTTATGTATATATGTATATACGTGTA
>SDVV010022118.1:0-13006 GCA_016164225.1 Gammarus roeselii | reverse complement strand
CCCCCGCCACTCAACCGGCCCTCCTCGCGCTCACCCTCCACCCCCGTCACTCTACTCGCCCTCTTCGTGCTCACCCCCACCCCCGGCACTCTACTCGCCCTCCTCACGCTCACCCTCCACCTCTGCCACTCTACTCGCCCTCCTCGCGCTCACCCTCCACCCCTGTTTGTCATACCTCTTCTGCCACAAATTGTTCATCTGGTTCTTTCGTAGTGTGAAGAGTTTTAACCTCTTCTTCAGCTCCTTCAGTTCTCACCATCATTAGAGCATCGGTTACCTTCCTTCTCCACTCCATCACGCGTTTTATTGCCCCCCCCCCCTCCGTCACTCCATCATCCGCCCTCCTTCTTTTTTTACACTCCGCCGGCCGCCAAATTGTCCCCAATCCCTTCACTACCAGTCATATTACCCGTTCCTCACTCCATCGAGCGCTTTATTTCTTCCTCATCACTCAATCACACTCTTTATCGCTCCCTCATCACTCCATACCCCGCCTTAATGCCCCTTCTCATCACTCAATCACACTCTCTATCGCTCCCTCATCACTCCATACCCCGCCTTAATGCCCCTTCTCATCCCTCAAACGCCCTCCCACATTTGACTTACAGCCCGATCATTTGAAGGAAGTGTAAGAAAACGCACTATGGTATCCAACGCTGCATCAACCTCACCGCAAAGATTGCTCACGACGGAAATTTGCGAAGAGTGATCATGTGACGCCTCTTCTGAAGAGACTCGATTGGTTAAACATGAATGAGCAACTAGACCTTAAGAAGGCAAAACGAGTTTACAAAAAACTCGATCAAGCTGTCAAGTCTGAACGAATATTTTTTTACTCGTAGAGCACTGTACAATCGGTCAACGCAAAACGATAATGCCTTTGTCACCAAATTCAGGAGAACACTCACTGGTGGGAAGGCATTTTTAGTCTCAGGACCGAAAATGTTTAACAATTTACCAGCGTCGTTACAAATTTTACCAAATACTTCTTCGTTTAGGTAAAAATGTACCACGTTACTGCTTGCCGTCGGCAAGTCCTAACAGAATGAAAAGACATATGTAGGTTGGTAATATTCAAGCAGCGAACAAACTTGGCGACGAGGGTACACCGGACTCTCACAACAAGAGAGGCTCATAGCCAAATCCACCTACATTTCCGAGCCCTTTGCATTGCTTAACAGTGTTGGATGCCTTTTACAGCATCTATCAGCTGTTGAAACCCATGGTTTCCACAAAATCATGCAGTCTCTGAATACACGTTTTATTCAGAATACTTTTTGGAATATTGTTCATGTAAATTTGTATGGTATCTAGCCAAGGACAGCAAACGGACCATGTCACTTGGTTTCCAGTGGGTATCCAGGGTATCGGCAAATCCATGCAGTATATGAAATCACTCTTATCTGGATACTTTTTGAGAATGGTATTTATTTAAATAAGTAGAAACTCTCTCATAAGAAAGGCAGACCATATTTTGTGATATCACACTTTACCAGAGTTTTTTTTTCGAAGGACTGACGGACTTTAAAATTATTCATCGAACGAACCGGAAAGAACTATTTTCTCTATTTTTTTTCAACTGGTTGCTTACCAAGGTACACTGACCAAAATGAACATAAATTCATTCTGCAATGCAATGCAATGCAAATTATGGACCATTTTGATTTGCAGCATTGTCATCCTGAATGGCCATACTTGCACTATAAGAACATTGCACCATTTTCGTACCGCAATTAGTATTTGATACTGCGGTATTTTCACAGGCAGCTCTTTTTCTTGGTTGGTACTGTAGTTTATTAGTGACGTGTACCTACATGGGAAACTTTGAGTGTAGGTTGACATTTTCATCAATCAGTCGCTGTAAATTCTCTTCCCCGTGGGGCGGCATTAGGTGAGAACGATCCCGTTATACGGGGGCAACAGTCGCTGTACATTCTCTTCACCGTGGGGCGGCATTAAGTGAGAACGATCCCGTTATACGGGGGCAACAGTCGCTGTACATTCTCTTCACCGTGGGGCGGCATTAGGTGAGAACGATCCCGTTATACGGGGGCAACAGTCGCTGTTCATCCTCTTCACCGTGGGGCGGCATTAAGTGAAAACGATTCCGTTATAAGGGGGCAAGCATTTGCCCTAATGCCATGCACTTCAGCTTTAATATACGACTTGTAAATGCTGTAAAAAGTACAAGTGCTGGTGGGTTGTCACTGGTGAAGTAATGCAAGTCCTGTCCTAATTTGTGTATCATACGAGTGCAGTGTTTCCTCCGGTCAGAATAAAAACACACCTTGTTGCTGTAAGTTCTAACACACTTGTTGTACGTGTTGTATAATGGCTGAATATTCATATGTATTTCATGTTTTAGCGGTTCCTTGAATGCATTTTGTGTGATGTAACACAGGTCACAATCAAACACCTCTCAGAATAGCAAATCGTAGATACATCCGTACCATATGGACTAGAGTTACACACAACATATCCAAAAACTCTCGTCTCCGAGATGTTCTCAGCTGTTGGGGGAACATAAACGCCCTCATTTGTTCCATAGAACAAGAAATCCTTATGTGTAAGCAAATCCCTCACTCCTTACTCGATAAAATTGTACCCTGAATATAACGTGCACAATAGATTCATGTAATACTTTGTAAAACACCTGCACACCACGAGGAGGCTAGTGAGTAAGGTTTGTATTGTTATTGCTAGTTGCAGTATTGCACCCTCATCAGTCCACATCCGATATATTGTCCAATCATTACTCCATCACCCGCCCTATTTTCGCCTCATCACTCTATCACCCGCTATATTGTCTAATCATTACTCCATCACCCGCCCTAGTTTCGCTTCATCTCTCCATCACCCGCTATATTGTCCCCCCATTACTCAATCACTCGCCCTATTTTCCCCTCATTACTCCATCACCTGCTCTATTGCACCATCATCAGTGTATCTCCCGCGACATTGTCCCCCATGACTCCATCACCCGACCTATTTCCACCTCATCACTTTATCGCCAAACCCATTGCCCAACGATCACCCAATCACCCGCCCCAATGCTCGCTCTTCACTTTACTTATCTTCCTGCACCTTCCGTCTTCTTCTCCTAATCATTCACTCCACCGCATTATCCCTCATAGCACCATCATTCTCTCTCCACCGCATTATCCCTCATAACACCATCTCTACCGCCCCAATGTCGTCACAAAGAAAAATATTGTATCGAAGACTTCAATATTCCTGAAATTGATTATGAAACGACGAATGTTACCATGTAAATAAACAGTGAATTCTTTCAAGGAAAAACATCCGCTTTCACCAAGATTCGATCACGCGTCACATGAATTCAAGTCCAAAACGCTGACCACTCAGCCGTTTACCAAAACCAAAAATTATGATTCAATTTTTGTGGGTATTGTACTGCTTAGGGTCGACTATCACTGTTATGGAGAGACAGCCCAATAACCGTGCTCAAGATGTCAGACAGATCGTAGTTGTTGGTATGCTCTCTCGAATGTACTACCACACGCTAACGCCAGGTTGATTTTGCGGAAATTAGGTTCATGATCCAAATGGTAATGACACCTACAAGGAGGAGCAATATCCTTTATATTCTATTTTGATAAACCAACTCGCTGGTCTCGAACCTTGAAGTGAGCAAAATCTCGGAACTAGTGACCATAACTGTCATTTTTTTTTTAAATAGTGCTTGAGTTGAAAACATCAGAACTACGACAAAGTCCCTTATTTTAGATTGTCGAACTGTACTGGTGGATGTCGTCTAAGGATATTACCATTTGAAATGTCGTCGAAGGATATTACCCTTGTAAATGACGTATATTTCTAACTGCATTTACAAATTTAGAACTCTATCATATTCCGTCAAAAAAAAACAGGAGCAGCAATTAATCAGTATGAATGTTGGAAAGGAAAACTGCGGCAGCTTTAGTCTCAAATCAGTGCAAAACACTCGTTATATCAAAAATATCCTTATAACGAAGCTGCAGAAACAAATTTTGAGCCAGTTAAAGAAATTGAAAGAAGACCCTCTAGAAAAATGAATTATTATGATTACGAAATTTTCTGACTGGCGAAACCATTTATTAGCTATTTCTCGAGCAAAACTATCTCAAGATCTGTTTTAGGATTTCTTTCAAATTGCCATGGCGAGAAATAGGAACCCACGATTCATTAGTGTCCTACAAAATCATATTTTTGTTCTATATTTTCGATAGAGAATCGAGATATTCCAAATATTCATGATATCACAGCAGAAAAGCGAATTCAAGCAATCAGCCCCGAACAAAAATTTCCTTTGTCAAATAAATGAAATATTCCGATAAATTGAGTAACAATATCTCCAGGCCCTGATCAGGTTTTCCAAACGGGACTTGTACTTCTTTGTGGGTAGAAAACGTCACTTCAAAGTGTTCAACGGAGCAAGAAGTGTCCTGGTTTCCGATCAATTAGTCGAGCTTCAATCAGATGCAAATTGGTGGAAAGTATTATTACAGATAAAACTGCAATACTCTTAGATATAAACATAATTGTTGATAAGAGACAGCACGGCTTGAGACAAAGTCGCTCCTCTGTGTCAAACTTGTTGCTATTGTTTTAGAATGTGATTGAAGTTTTCGATACGAAATCTCAAATCAAAATCGTGTACCTTGATTTCCGAAGAGCCCATAATAATGTCCCACAAACATGCTTAATAAATTGTTCAGCATCGGTATTCGAGGTAAGCAAAATGCTTGAATAACATGTTTTCTTACAGACAGTGAGCAGCTAGTCGTTCTTATCGGGGAGCGTCCTCTTATTAGGGTAATGTAACAAGCGGCGTGCCTCAAGGACGTGTTTTAGGCCCAACATCATCAAGTTCACAGACGACACAAAGCCAAGAGGAAAATACAAACCGAACTTGAGTTTAATCTGATACAGTTATACTTGAATAAAGTTGTTGATTGGTCTGAAAAGGGACAATTGATATTCAATGTCATTGTAAGTAAAGTTATGTTCATAGGTCATCACAACTCAAGCATGAATATTTCATGTACGGAAATCTACCGCATTCCATTACCGACTAGTAAGATCTAAGTGTCATCAATGGCAAACATTCAAAAAGTAGCCAGTAATGCAACGACGATGTCAAAGAAGCAAAGTAGGTACTGGGTATTATATCCCATACAAGAGCAGATAAAGTATTTTTTTTAAGTTGAAAAATGCATCCGTTAGACCGCATCTCAAATAAGCAGACCAATTCTGATCCCTATATCTTAGAAAAGCGTTATTAAAATCAGGGAATGTTTAACGTAGTACTTCCAAATGTATCTCCTCCCCTTAGAAGTAGATTGTACAAAATCCGACATCGCGAACTCGACCTGTATTCGCTTGAGAAGCGTTGTGTTAGATATGACATGGTCGAAGTGTGAAATCATATCTAGGGTAAGGAAAGCGTCGACCGAACCAGCCTTTTCTGCGCTAGATGCTAGCGGAGTGACTAGGAAAAACAAATACATTGAGGCAATCGAATCGTTTATAAGAATTTTCGACATATCTACCGGAATCGCCGCTGAATAGCTTTTGGATGTACACGGTTCTGGAACAACGCCCGGCAAGAGTGGCAGCATGTTTAGCTAAAAATTGTCAGGCATTGACAGCTGTACGGTTAAAATAGTGCCCTGCATTGGCAAAAGAACAGTTGATATGCTGCCCGGCATTCGTACCTGCTCGGTGAAAAAACACTGTGTTTAGCATTAACATCGGCCATCAATGGTTTACGAGGAATGAAACTGGGGCAATCTCAAATCAACGTCGTGTCTTGGTGGCTTTCTCTTCAGGCTGTGAATCAAATTGTATTTGAGTATTATCGGCAAATTCTACTCCTACCACAACCTTCCTCTACTCTGTCCTAGACGTTTCAAGTCAGAACTAACCTCCTTGCTATCAAAAGGCACCAAAGTTTGAGCCAAAAGATCTGATGTTGTCTGCAATTACTTGTTAACACCTATAACCTCTCACCACCCTATCACTAACCATTTTTTTCCAAACCATCACCCACCATCATTTTCACTATCACTCCTTTCACCATCACCATGCTTCACCTTCCCTTATCACAACTTTGACCCTTATAACCCCTACCACCTCCCCTCTATCACTGCCTGCATCCCAAACACCCTACTCCTACCTCCTACCATCACCCCAATCACTTCATTCACGCCCATCACTGCCCCCGTCCCCAGGTGTGGAGTGTGGGGTCCAGTCCTCTCTTCCCTCCCTCACGTATGAGGCCCTGCGGGCTCTGGGGCAGGACATAGAGGCCTTCAGGAAGAGGCAGCAACTGCACGGTAGAGCACCACTTCCCATTCTCTTTACCCTCTTAGGAGATAGCAGTGCACGACTCTTGAATAGTCTAGATTGTTAGCAATAGTAGAACCTGGACGATAAAGCACGGCCATGGATAGTCTTGAGCGATAGTATTGCACGGTAGAACAAGATTCGGGACAATCTAGAATCAATATACTCCTTCAAGGGTAGAAACTATCGATACTGTTTGAATATTGTAGCAAATGTGCCATGGAACTTGCAAGGAAAAAAAAGGTTCCCGATCGATAACTTCTTGTATTCAAGTTAACTCAATCTCTGTCTAGTTATTCAACCTTTCAATCTCTGGCTAGTTATTTGGCTTGTGCATGCAAGACCTGTTTACTCTACGGTATTTGTAATGAGCATTTTAATACCCGATTGTAGCTTGCAATGCCTCCATTATCCGAACCTTTCGTATACTTTCCTTAAGCCTCGTTTTACGCTAATTAAACATTGTTGTTATTTATGAACTTGCAAGGCATTCTTAATCCGTGAAATTGCAGTGCAATGAGGGGGAAGGGGGCAAGCCCTCCCCTTGTCTGACCATGTACATACAAGGCTTTTTTATTTTATTAGCCCACTGTTATTCTGGCTGCAAAATAAGGCGCAAGCTCATTCGTGAGGATGGATGTTGTAGCCCCTGAGTAATCAAGATCTCAAATGAATAAGCATGGCAAAGTTTATTTGCCAATATAATTGTTTATATACATTATCTTTTAATAATATTTCGAATCAATGTAAACTCTTACACTGATCATTTGTAAAATAAACTGACTGCAATCACTATGTCCGGTAATTATGTTTGAGAAACTTAGAGTAAACCTTAGGTAAAAATTCGTTCGGTTGTTGGAAGATGTTTACGTATGGAAAAAAATCCTCCACCATCACTCCTCGTCACGCTGAACATCAGCACCGCAAATTAATCTCCTGTCCTATCCTCCAGACGAAGTCCTCCCCAACCAACGCAACGACAGCCCTCCCAGCAACAGCACCAACACCAACAGCAGCACCAACAGTGCCCTAGAGGAGGACGTGGCTATCCTGAAGGAGAAACTGAGCAAGGAGCGACAGGCGGTCGACAAGGCTGTCGTGGCTTCAGCTTCCTTATTTGAGTCCGCGGCTGGGCAGAGGTGCGGAAACTCTTCTCCACACCCCCACACTGCCTCGTCCGCCTCCCCCCACACAACTTCCACAACTCCAGGAAAAAACCCTCCTCAGGCAGGAACACTTGCCCCTGGGGGTTCCTTGCCTCCCCTGGTGGTGGGTGTGGCTCCTTTGGTCGTGGGGGAGTGCGACAACCTGACTGCAGAAGAAGGCTGCTCGGGGTGCTCCTGTTCGTGCTCGGATAACGAAGAGTCTTCGGTGTACGCGGAGGCTGACTTCGCAGACGAGGTTCGGGCCACACTCCAAGATCTGGCGGGGGTGAGCAGGAAAACTCTGGGTGAATAGGATACTAATGAAAAAGTTTGACCTAGCGAGAGCCGGCAAAAACACTTTGGGTATATAGGATATAAAGAGAGATTCGGGCTACACTCCATAACCTAGCGGTGGGGAAATTGAACACATTCGGTAGATAGGATGCTAAAGACAAATATAGAGCAAAATGAGGGTGAGACGAAACAACACAATAGGTGGATAAGATCCTATTGACAAGGCTTGGGCTCCACTCCAAGACCTAACTGGGATGTGCAAACAACTGTGAGCGGTTAGGATAATGATGACAAGATTCGGGACACACATCTAGTTCTGGAGATGGTGAGCAGAAATCTTGTGCATGGATACGATTCTACTGACGAGATTCGAGCCTCACACCAGACCTATCGGGGGTGAACATGAACACGGTCGGTGGATAGGATAGTAAAGACGAGGTTGAGGCCACACTCCAAGACCTGACGGGGGGAGGAGCATGAACACTATAAGTGGATTAGATACTTCTGACGAGATTTGGGGTCACAGTCCAGGACCTGTCAAGAGTGAGCATGAACACAGTGATTGGATTGAAGATTAATTACAAGGTTCGGTCTACACTGTAATACCTGGCAAGGGTAAGCAGGAACCATTTGGGTGGATAGGATACTAATGACGAGGTTGAGGTTACAC
Organism: Gammarus roeselii; assembly: GCA_016164225.1. Lineage (NCBI taxonomy): Eukaryota > Metazoa > Arthropoda > Malacostraca > Amphipoda > Gammaridae > Gammarus > Gammarus roeselii. The sequence goes on along the minus strand of SDVV010022118.1, from coordinate 4,549 downwards.
TTCCAGCCTGACCAGAGTGAGCAGGTTCGTTTTTAGTCAACATTCGAATGAAGATGTTCGGCCCACACTCCAAATCCTGGCAGAAGTGAGCGTGAACACTAGAATAATAAGATACTAATGACTCTCTTTGGACCACACTGTAATTTTTATTTAGGGTGGTCAGAAAAACGGCTGCGAATTAGTGCAACCCAAATGTTTCCAATGAACCGGTAATCTTGAGTCTAAAGAAGGAATAAGGCCTTCTGAAATCAACACATTGTCCTGGTTTATTTGTAATGCAATAGTCTGTCATGTCCAAATATTCAAAACTCAGAAAAAGGCCAAGAACGAACTGACAGGATGTATCTTAGGCCTTCGTGGATCTCGAAAAGACCGACGATAGAGTCGACAGGGAGGCGCTATGGATGGTGCTGCGTTTGTATGGAGTGAGCGACATTTTGTTTGGAAGCGGTTCAGAGTTTCTATGTTGGCAGCAGATGAGTGCTTGGTTCAGAGTGAAAGTGGGACTCCCTGGCTCTGCAATCTCTACATGGATGGATCGGTCAGGGAGGTGACGCAACTGTAATGAGCCAAGATTTTAGAGCTGCTGAAAGCAAATGGGAGGAGTTGAAAGTTGAGTCAGCTACTGTTGGCATTTGATTCGGCGGACACAGGTTATGGAAGGCTGTAAAGTGTGCGGTGCACTGAAGATTTTAATGAGCTGTAGGACATTGGGTATGGAAGCGAAGATAGGTTTTGTATGAGGAAGTAGTCGTTCCAATTGTGCTAAACGGAGCTGAGACCCAGGGAGCGAGAGGAGAAGAGAGAAGAAAGTTTAATATTTTCGAGATGAAATATCTGAGGGGCATGGCTGGAGGGACTGCTCTGAGACATTATCAACATCGACGATGTTCGACTTGAAGCGGGATGGTGAAGAAGTTAGAGGACAGAATAAATTTACGTGTTCTAAGACTGTTCGGGCACTTGATGAGAACGGATGAAGGAATGTTGGTGGAAACGGCGATAAAGGCGAAGCTGAGTGGACTCAGGCCTATAGGTGGACCGAAGTTTGAATGGATGGAGTGAAGCAGGTGTTAGGAAGAAGAGACATAATTGTGAAGGCAGCAAGAAAGCGTGCAAGGATAAGCGTGAGTGAAGAATGGTTGTGGATGGATGAGTTTCGACTCTGCCCTGATGTGTTTACTCACCCTTGTTGTCTCGTTAAGAAACTGGATGATCGGGGTGGGGAGGCCCGGTTATCATGACACAGCAGGGGTTAAACAGTCAAGCAGTCGGGCCCTGCTGCTGACTCTAATCTTAGACCTCACTCATGACCCGCAGTGCGTGTTGTGGGGTCTACTGGCGGCGCCCTTTAGTTCAAATGGATTAAATTTGTTAGCGTGTGAGTATGTGAGAGGAGTGTGAGATGCGCCATTCCAATGGCCATCCTCCTCTCTGGGGGATTTGGCTTATTATCTGTATCTGTATCTGTATCTGTATCTGTATCTGTATGGTCCGATTCTCAGGAACCAAATAAAAGTAGTATTTTCATTTTTGTTCCCTTGATTGGCTTTCCAACGCAAGTTTATCAACGATCAATTCTTTGAAAGGTTATTTTCTTCGGGCTTGATTGCACATGATAAATTTACACTCACATGCGATAGCATAAATAAACTGAGTGAACAGGTCACGGCAGCCACTATGATCACTGCTGTAGTTGATTGACAACGCGAACTGTACAACTTTAATCAGTGTCGTACAAGCTCCAAAAAAAATCGGCAGGCGATTAGAGAAGCCCGATAGACCTCATTCAATATCAATGTGGACTGTAATAGGTTACATCAGTCAATGGCATATACTGCATGGAGACACCTGCTAAAATAGATAAGGTCAATGATCGTAACGAGCAAATTTCATGCAAACCGTCATAGCTCCAATACACAAATTAAGTTTTTCAACCTTTTTGAATGGTTGAACTCAATTTATCCTGTTCAATGATATATTCATATTGCAATATGAGTCATCACTTTTGAAAAGAATTGATCTACAACTAAAACGATAACACGTGTTATTTTTTGTTTATTATTTCTCGAGATTTGCTACCCGGAACTATATAATCTGTGTCACCGTTGTCTTTACACAAGCCACGTGGTGAAATTGTTCATCGATTCAAATGAGTACAACTTCTCGGAGCTTTGGGAACGCTAGAAAATTAATCCAGTTCAAGTCAGTGTTTGTGACAAGTAACAGGTGGCGACCAACAAATCCCGAGTTATAACACAACTGACAGTTCTTGGTGCAAAATCTCCTTCTTTTATTGGATCTGAATTGACAGAATGATGATAAGCTCATATGACAAAAGTTACTTTCAAATTGATTTACATCTTTCCGAATAACACGTTTCAACACAATGCATCCTATTCAACACGTCCCATTAATCGTCATCTTATCTCCGAAAGCTCAGCACTGTCTATCAGTGTGGTAACTACGCATCCATTTCAGTAGAAAATCATTGAATGGCCGACGTAGTTAACCCCCTTTAATGCAGTGCAGATAGCATCGGTGATAACACGTGCAGACTGGAGCATGGTCGCCACGTCATCATTGGGACTGTCAATGCTTGAGATGTGACAGTATGCAGAAGTCCCTCCTTGCCATCCCTTGCTAGCATTACCATGCATTTTCTCAGCTTCCTTCTCTTTGTGCAACTCGTAGGATAAGTTGAATTCCCTCGTCCCCCGTGAGATATTGAACTGATATTGTAGTTTAAATTATGACTTCATTAGGGAGCCAATTTGGTGAACTTGCTTGATTGATTGTGAATATTGATAATAATGTGCAATGTCTCATCAGTCCATTAAATATTCAACAGTTGTCCGTGCAGTGGGACTGTATCTATGTGTGTGTATGTATCGTATATATGCGTGTAAAGACATACCACAGGAAACTGTTGTGAGTTTATTCATACCCATGAGCATATTATCATTGCAGGGACAGTAGAATCCCAAATGCAGAAGCCAGATATTTCTTGCATTGACGGCACAAGTTTTGAATGGTTAAAATAATTCGTTCTGAATGAAATTAATTTGTACTTTAGTTATTAGGCTCCCTATGAGTTTGATTTAAAAACATCGTTTTATGAACGGAAAAATGTTCACTGAAAATTCCGAATTCTACGTCGTTTATCAAATGTTGTATTGTTTTAAATTGTCGTTGTTATCGGCACGTAAGAACAGTTTAAATGTTGAACATAACATATTTTTTATCAATGTTATTTTGCAGATTTTTTTTTTCAAATCATTCATTGTTCAAGTCCAAATTTTCGTTGTTATCGACTCGTTAAAACAGTTTTAAGGTCGAAGTTAACATATTTATGTCAAGGTTAATAAAATCCATCATTCTTCATAGAATACAAGCAAATACCAAACAGAATTAAACAAGTACGCAAGAAATATTCATAACTCTTGATGCAATTCTTTTATAACAATTAGGGTTAGAATGCATTTGCTGACGACCGGATATGTTGAGTCAGGTAGAGATAAATATTAGTTTCAAGTTTTTCTTGAACGTTTCTATGTGTACTTTTTTTAATAGTTAGATTTTCTAATTGATATCATCATACCCTACCTCAACAGCATGGCCCTGCCCCCTCCATCAGAAGCTCCGCCCCCAAGCATCGTCACCGAAGGAGGCCTCGCTCAACTTACAGCACCGATAGCAGCTACTCGCAGGGACTCCCGGACCCGCCGCAGCGAGGTGGGTGGGTGGTCAGGAAATGGGTCCTGTTTCCGTTGGGCATTAAAATGCTCGAAATCATAATTCGATTTTCTAGCTTTTAGTTTGCATGATCACTAAGGTATCTATCGATACACGGCATCATCCTAAATCTAGAGGGAGATCATCGGCAAGACCATTCATACACCTTTCTTCACACGCTCCAGCAGACCCTTCAATCATTCTTTGTCTCAAGTGAGGTTGTACCAGTGTAAGCAGGATGGCCCAACAGCTTTCACTTGTATACCCTGCCGCGGGGCAAATAAGCGCAGCTTTTGTGACGTTAGTTACTGTTTGCGGGTGATGAGGCACTGATGACAGATTCAGAAGAGGAGTTGTGTAGCCAGTGTCAGAGTTTGAAAGTGTGAGAGGAGGAAACCACGGGTTGACGTGAGTAGATAGTTTTGCACATGAAACAGCTTTTTAAATATATCTAAATGCATCTAATTACTTTGAGTGCCCGACTTAGCCCCTGTGTAACTCGGAAATTGTAGTTATTAATTACTCCCGGGTCAAAGTTAATTACTTTTGCAATCAGAACCGGTTTTTGACAAGATCGGAGTCATTCGGACTTACGGGTGGCTTACGGGTGGCTTACGGGTGGCTTACGGGTGGCTTACGGGGGCTTAAGGGTGGATTACGGGTGGCTAACGGATGGCTTACGGGTGGCTAACGGGTGACTCAATCGGGTGTCGGCCGGACGGGTGAGCTTTCGGCCCTTGCTTTCGATTGTATTTGGGGAGGTTTCATGTTTTGATCTTTTTAGTTATATGGGTTTTAAATGTATATTATATTT
>SDVV010022117.1:0-13006 GCA_016164225.1 Gammarus roeselii | reverse complement strand
CCCTATTGCAATATTAACCGCCTTGAAAATCGATCCGTCATCAAATACAAGCCGTATCTCTTGCTACGGATCTATTGATAGACATGAATGAATATTTGAATTTGTTTTCCTTAACAAGTCATCGGTCGTTGTAACTAGTCATTGGTCATTGTAACAAGCCATCGGTCATTGTAACTAGTCATCGGTCATTGTAACTAGCTATCGGTCATTGTAACTAGCTATCGGTCATTGTAACTAGCTATCGGTCATTATAACTAGCCACCGGTCATTGTAACTAGCCATCGGTTATTGTAACTAGCCATCGGTCATTGTAACTAGTCATCGGTCGTTGTAACTAGCCATCGGTCATTGTAACTAGTCATCGGTCATTGTAACTAGCCATCGGTCATTGTAACTAGCCATCGGTCATTGTAACTAGCGATCTCACATCTCGCAGGACTCATTCCAGGATGACCGAAAAGTGGGCACTTTCTATAGGCCGTGTTTCAGGAATCAATAACTGTCAACGATGGTTTCTAATTCGTTGAAAGGGTGCCCAAATTTACGATAACACACCCCAACAACCCCCAATCTTCCCTAACTACTCTCACACACCCAGAACTACTCCCCTCACACTTATAACTCCTTCCACTCTTCCCCAGCTACCCCCCCTCTCCTCATTCCCACCTTCTATGTACACAACTTTGGTAATATTAAGTTATGCTCTCACCCGCTGAACACGGTCTGTTTCTCCCCAATCCTCCCCAATTTATGGGCTTCTGAGCCTCTCCAATCTCCTCTCGATTTAGCCCTAGGCTGAGTCGAGCCTCCTGCACGCGACCCGGGCTCGGTCGGTTGGGTGTAGGCCAATTTATATCATCGAGATGGCCCAGTTTTGCATCTTTTGATTGCCTTGTTCAATGAACTAAACGACGCAGTTAGATTGTTTATTTTTTTTAGGTTCACGAAATAATGTTTGCAGATTGAATTATATTCTTAACATTGGATTTTCACTACACTTGTTCTCTATGATGTATCTGCTATAGGTCCTCAATGATTTAGCTCGTCTAAGTCTCCTTTGATCCACCTTGTCTTAGTTCAGAATGATTTTGCTGTCCCAGCTCAGCATGACTTGTATTATCTGGGTTAACTTTGATTCCACTTGATTAGTTCAGGATGATTTACCTTATCTTAGTTCACAATGATACACCTCGTCTGAGATCACTCTGATTTACCTTTCCTTAGTTCACTGTTATACACCTCGTTTGAGGTCACTCTGATTTACCTTTCCTTAGTTCACTGTTATACACCTCGTCTGAGGTCACTCTGATTTACCTTTCCTTAGTTCACTGTTATACACCTCGTTTGAGGTCACTCTGATTTACCTTTCCTTAGTTCACTGTTATACACCTCGTCTGAGGTCACTCTGATTTACCTTTCCTTAGTTCACTGTTATACACCTCGTCTGAGATCACTCTGATTTACTTTGTCTGAGTTCACTCTGATTTACTTTGTCTGAGTTCACTCTGATTTACTTTGTCTGAGTTCACTGATGCACCTCATTTTTGATCACTCACATCCACATTATCTAAGTATAATTGAAATTAACCTTATCCTAATGCACCATAATTTCATTCCTCTCAGTAACCCATGTTTATCCATATATTATTTATCATGATGAAAGTTCAGTCATTTCAGAGGTAAAGTAGGAACAAAGGAGCTTAACAAGGTAACTGTACTAACTTATGTTGTATCCACAAAGTTTTGACAGTCCTTTCGCTGCTGAATTTCAGAAACAGCCTGCAGAAGAATTAGATCATGTTAAAATCGATTACGTTTACCAAGATATTTCAGGAAACATCAGGCTGATACTTCAGGAAGATATTTCAGACGCAAAACTGCAGAAAGATACTTCAGGAGCAAAACTGCAGGAAGATACTTCAGGAGGAAACTTTAGGAAGATAATTGAGGAGGAAACTTCATGAGGAATCTTCAGAAAGGTACTTCAATTGGAAGCTTCATGAGAAATCTTCAGAAAGGTACTTCAAGAAGAAACTTCGGGACGATACTTGAGAAAAATCCCACAATAAATACCGGCAATATTTGATCAAACAAATGTTAAATCAGGCTCGTAACGTCTCAATGGTTTATTTCATAGTCGCCGATCAAAATCGCGTCGCACACATCACCAGACGAACCTAAACTAGTCCATTATACGACAATAGTTGGCACTGCATCAGTTTACCGATGATAAATGTATCATTCTGGGGGAGAAATCTGGCTGGGTTGTCTCTGGTAAACAAACTAGATTTTCTCTGGTTTGTTCGCGCGTTTTTCTAGGTTCATTTTATTGTTATCGCAACACAAAGATACGCTCAAACTATAATAAAATCAAATGCATGTCGTGAGGCAAACCCATTCAATAAACGTTTGGAATGCCTTCTCAGTAGGGATGTTCCGATAGTATCGGAATCGGTATCGGTAGCATTTTCCTTTTTCTGGAACATCGGTATAGCCTATAGGTATCCGCACACAAACTATGACCGAGAAGAAATGTCATATTTGCATACTTCTCAATTTGAGAGAGTATTCCCGACGATTATTCATAATACAATAGGCGATACTCGCCTACTTCTCAATTTGAGAGAGTATTCCCGACTATTACTTCATAATACAATAGGCGATTCTCGCATACTTTTCAATTTGAGCGAGTATTCCCGACGAACACTTCAAATTGCATTATTAAATTACATAATTTATTTTACCGTTGCGCTGACTTCTTATTCTGCGTATCACAAAACCTCCGATGCTGATCCTGTGAACAAAACCTCTGATGCTCATCTTGTGAATGAAACCTCTACTGCTCATCCTGTAAACAAAACCTCTAATTTCACCCAGTAAACAAAATCTCTGATGCTTATCCTGTAAAAACATGTCTGGCAGACAACTGCTGTAAATGAAAGAGTGTGTAGGAAAGAAACCGGTCCTCATCTTTTATATTTCTAACGAAATCCACTTCGTTGAATTAAAATTAGGTATTAACGTAGCTCATTGGTAAATTATTATTAAATGGAATTAATTTTGGGTGAAATAGGGAATAAATGTCTCGGTTCAGTCTCCAATACTGTTTCCTTGATTACCCCCTTCTGACATCAGTGTATTTCTGCTGAATTTCAGTTACTAGTTTGATTCCAACGTTGAATTTGTGTTGCCCTTTTCTGAAATAGACCATAAGTTTGTGTCTTTAATCTCAACTAAACCCTTAAATTAAATTTGTATTGCCCTGTTCTTATGGAGAACTTTGTATTAGCCACCAACCTAATGAACACCTTGTTCAAACATAGTATTGATCATGGAATTTGCGGCGGGGTGAAGCGTCGTTGCATGTATGTTTTTATGAGGCAATCTGTATGCCCATATTCACCAGCAGCTAAGCATACTCATGCATAGGTATGCAAAATAGTTATGCTTCGAAATATGTTTTTATTTACAAAATGTCTTCCGAAGTTCTATGCTGAATATCTCTGTTTCCTGGATTCTGAATCCTATTAGTTGTATACATTTATATTCTTTTAAGTAGTAATTGTACATAATTGAATAGACGATGCATAATTGATAACCAATAAATTGTCCTAAAGAAAATATTCTATAAAGAAACTTCAAATATTAATGTAGAACAAAATGTTACATGAGAAAGTGTCTTGCCATCTGAATATCGGTATCGGGTATTAGTATCAACTAAGCCTAAAATGCAGTACTTCCGGCCTCCACGCAGGTATCGGCACATCACCAATAATTCAGCATTTCCGGCCTCCACGCAGGTATCGCACATCATCAATAATTCAGCATTTCCGGCCTCCACGCAGGTATCGCACAACATCAATAATTCAGCATTTCTGGCCTCCACGCAGGTATCGGCACATCACCAATAATTCAGCATTTCCGGCCTCCACACAGGTATCGCACATCATCAATAATTCAGCATTCCCGGCCTCCACGCAGGTATCGGCACATCATCAATAATTCAGCATTTCCGGCCTCCACGCAGGTATCGGCACATCATCAATAATTCAGCATTTCCGGCCTCCACGCAGGTATCGGCACATCACCAATAATTCAGCATTTCCGGCCTCCACGCAGTTATCGGCACATTACCAATAATTCAGCATTCCTTGCCTCCACGCAGGTATCGGCACATCATCAAAATTTCAGCATTTCCGGCCTCCACGCAGGTATCGGCACATCATCAATAATTTAGCATTTCCGGCCTCCACGCACGTATCGGCGCATCACCAATAATTCAGCATTCCCGGCCTCCACGCAGGTATCGGCACATCACCAATAATTCAGCATTTCCGGCACCCACGCAGGTATCGGCACATCACCAATTGCTAGTTGTAATTTTGTATTTTCCAGAGCTTTATCAAGGGAACAGAATTAGCAAGGTCTCAATTTGCTTACCCATGATTCTCATTACACAATATCTACTCATTACACAATATCTACTCATCACACCATATCTACTCATTACACAATATCTACTCATTACACAATATCTACTCATTACACAATATCTACTCATTACACAATATCTACTCATTACACAATATCTACTCAATACACCATATCTACTCATTACACAATATCTACTCATTACACCATATCTACCCATTACACAATATCTACTCATTACACAATATCTACTCATTACACAATATCTACTCATTACACAATATCTACTCATTACACCATTTCAATCAACATACTTTACCACTCAAATCTCGATGGCTTACCAAAACCTTTTAATATGAGGCAAAGATCCCGTATCTATACGTCAGTTTGCGACCTAGCTGTCTCTTGCTGCTAAATGCTTTGTATCTATGAAGTGGGGCGTCAGGTCAACATCTCGTTGCAGTTGTCAGATGTCGTAATATAAAATTATACAAATTGTAACATCAGTTGACCTTTAAGTCATTTAAACATCAGAAAAGACAAGCAATTCCAGCATCATAGTCCTTAATTCTGCTTATCTAGGTGAAAGAGACTTGTTCGATTGCTTAGTCAAACTGGATTTAGAAAACATGTTATTCTATAGGCTGAGTATTTTTCCAAGTGTTCGAACATTCTCGTCTGAGTTCGCTTTTAGAGCGTGTTCGGGGGAAGTTTAGACTATTGGCTTTGACGAGCAGTTTTGCGAGTTACGGAGAGAATTTCGTTTGAGTTTTGAAGCAAGTACGTTAGCTAGTAAGTAAGTAAACAAGTAAACAGACAGACGGACAGACAGGCAGACACAGTGGGTAGACAGACAGGCGGACAGATATACTTACAGACAGACATCATACATAGAGACAGCATATTAACAGATAAATCGACAAATAAGCATTTTGTCTATAATAAAAAAAAAGCTGCGAGGCTTAGCGTTTTAAAGTTAGGGTTTTGTCAGGTTTAACAAATACTAGATCTTCATTTCTTTTTTTTTGTTAGTTAGTTCACTTGTATGTTGGTTTGTTGGTTTTCTGTTTTCTCTTCGAGCAGATAAATTTGTCGAGAAGTTTTCGAGTACAGGAAACCAAGACAGCAAGACTTTGATGGAAGACTTCTTGTTGAATGAAGAATGGCGGAAAAGAGCAGTTACAGAAGACAAAGCACTGCTCGCCTCAACGCTTCTATATCTCATTAAGATAACGAGACGGCACAAGGGCGATGTAGCATAGGCAGTGAACCGTTCCTGATAAATAACTGCATCCTAGAACGATATCCAGAGAGGAGGGACATCCTACAATCCTGACGTAGGTGAAATAGAATTTTGTGTTGTATCGAAAATATATGATTGTTATTATAACTAGTTAAGTATTCTTGTCATGTATTTTTGTTATTGTTTGACTTATTCACTAACTACCAAAATAATGATAGATATTAATTTATTGCCATCAATGATGCGTTGGACAATAATGAGTATTTATAAGCGCAATAATCCTGGAATTCTCCTCTTATGTTATTAATGACCATCTGGTGTGCACTAATCGTAGAATTAATATCGTCTCGCAATAGATTATATGACCGCCATCCACGTATGGTATTGCTACGCATCCTACTCACACTGTTGTAAAAACAACGACACATTTCCTATTTGAAATTGTATTGCCGCTCAGATAATTTTTGAGTATATACAGTATATACACGAGTTCTGTTAATAGATTAATAAATATCTTAATTCCATTACGTTCATGGAAAAATAAAGCAGAGCATTGAATGTTTGTAAAATATCTTTAAATTTGTTTTATCAATCAAAATGTACAATTATTAAATTAAATTGTACACGTACTTTTCAAATGCCTCAGATTGTGAAGCAGTCTGTCTCGAGATGGGGCTTTTATGGTTGGCTGATCCAGTGTTAATAACAGACATAAATCTCAAACAACTGATAGTGCATTTGAATTAGAATACACCAAGACTTTGCAGTCAGTTGGTTTATGAGAGAGGTTCATATATTGGTATAGCTCAGACGTTATCACAGATATCTTTATTGATGTTGAGTCATCTAATCCATATTTTTATCAACGGAAATGACTTCTCAAAACTTACGAAACTACGACTCGAGTATTTTTGCTGTTCTGCTTAGCCGCAGCTCTTCCGGCGGCGGAGGAGCTGCGGCCAGCTCACAGTCCAAAAATCAGGACGCTATTGACTTATGCATGTTGGAATGCACTCAGCCACTGCATACCCTTAATAAAGGGTCTTGTCTACATGTTGGAATGCACTCAGCCACTGCATGCACCTAATAAAGGGCCATGCCTGCATGTTGGAATGCACTCAGCCACTGCATGCCCCTAATAAAGGGGCTTGCCTACATGTTGGAATGCACTTAGCCACTGCATGCCCCTAATAAAGGGTCATGCCTGCATGTTGGAATGCACTCAGCCACTGCATGCCCCTAATAAAGGGTCTTACCTACATCCTGGAATGCACACAGCCACTGCATGCTCCTAATAAAGGGTCTTGCCTACATGTTGGAATGCACTCAGCCACTGCATGCCCCTAATAAAGGGCCATGCCTGCATGTTGGAATGCACTCAGCCACTGCATGCCCCTAATAAAGGACCATCCCTGCATGTTGGAATGCACTCAGCCACTGCATGCTCTTAATAAAGGGTCTTGCCTACATGTTGGAATGCACACAGCCACTGCATGCCCCTAATAAAGAGCCATGCCTGCATGTTGGAATGCACTCAGCTACTGCATGCCCCTACTAAAGGGTCTTGCCTACATGCTGGAATGCACACAGCTACTGCATGCCCCTAATAAAGGGTCTTGCCTACATGTTGGAATGCACTCAGCCACTGCATGCCCCTAAAAAAGGGTCTTGCCTACATGTTGGAATGCACACAGACACTGCATGCCCCTAATAAAGGGTCTTGCCTACATGTTGGAATGCACTCAGCCACTGCATGCCCCTAATAAAGGGCCTTGCCTACATGTTAGAAATGCTGAGGGCATTGACAGCATGTTGGGAATGCTGAGGATCATGTCTTCATGGTAGAAATGCTGAGAGCCACGCCATCATGTTAGAAAAACTGAGGGCCACGCCATCATGTAAGAAATACTGAGGGCCATGCCATCATGTTAGAAATGCTGAGGGCCACGCCATCATGTTAGAAAAACTGAGGGCCACGTCATCATGTAAGAAATACTGAGGGCCATGCCATCATGTTAGAAATGCTGAGGGCCACGCCATCATGTAAGAAATACTGAGGGCCACGCCATCATGTAAGAAATAATGAGGGCCACGTCATCATGTTAGAAATGCTGAAGGCCACGCCATCATGTTAGAAATACTGAGGGCCATGCCAGCATGTAAGAAATACTGAGGGCCACGTCATCATGTTAGAAATACTGAGGGCCATGCCAGCATGTAAGAAAAACTGAGGGCCACGTCATCATGTTAGAAATGCTGAGGGCCATGCCATCATGTTAGAAATACTGAGGGCCACGTCATCATGTTAGAAATGCTGAGGGCCATGCCAGCATGTAAGAAATACTGAGGGCCACGTCATCATGTTAGAAATGCTGAGAGCCATGCCATCATGTGAACGTAAATGTGTAATGTGTATGTATGTATGTATGATATACCGATAAAGTCCTTGGCAGAGGAGTTTTTGGTCTAGCGAATGATGGCAATGGTTATAGATGCAGTGAAAAGAGGGTAGATATTGGGGTCGATCTGATACTAGTGTAGCTTGATAAGTATCTTCCTTACATCTGGATGATGTGGTGGACGGAATGTATCCAAAGTGTGTTTCATGAGTGTGCCAGCGTGTTGCTTGTCTGACGGTATGGTGTGGATGATGGGAAGTCTTATCGCGCCGTGTGTGCTAGTACGGTTTGGGTTTTGTTGAAGAGGCTCCGGACCAGTTAACATTATTTTGATGGAGTCGACAGGAATAAACTTGACGACGACAGGACGCGACTCGTTGACCGGTTCGAGTGAAAGTCTCGTGCCGCAAAAATTTAAATTTGTCGCATCCAGAGCTTCAGCGGCATGTCGCCTTGTCATATCCAGAATACTGGATCCCAAGACATCTGCTTTCTTCCTGGCACGAGGTCTGAATAACAAAGTACAGTTGCTGGCAAAAAACGAGACTCTGAGAGGGAGAGCTGCTGAGCTGCAGAAATCAAAATGAAGCATTTTTTGGGGGTCTCGATACAGATGGCAAAGAATCTAGGATCAGCTGTTGTTGAGGGTTGGTGTTTCACTGGGAGTAAGCATCAAGACGAGTTGTTAGTAAAGGAGATTATGGTCTGACCGCCGATTTGGCTTCTTTAGCTGATACGGTAAAAGTTTAATGGTATTATATCTAATAAGGGTAACTTGTATAGACATACAGCCGTTTCCCCCTAGTTAGGGGGGTGACTAAGCTAGGCAGACACAGAGGGGGGAGGCGCCAAATCTCCCCGCCACAAGACCGCCGTGTCCCTGCCGAGGCTCGAACTCGCGACATGCAGCACCAGAGGCTGACACTGCAGTCGGATACGCTAACCACTCGGCCACGGCGGCCTCAATAAGGGTAACTTCACTGGGAATAAAGATTTGAGTTTGCCTATGAATGGGATTAGAGAACAACCGAGTGATTTGAATTATTTATCGAGTTCTCACATATTTTTAAGAAGCTTTAAACGGGAAAACATGTACATACGAAAGGCGGAATCCCCCAGAAGGGTATAGGGGAGGATGGAATGGGGGGGGGAGAATGTCTGATCGCGAGGATGGAATGCGTCGGGATGCCGATAGCAAGACACTAAATTTAATGTAGACAAGGGTAGAGTAATGCACATAAGTCCTCATAACCTCAAACACGAATACTCAATGTTATCATTAGTAACGGCTTGAAAGGAGCAAGCAATGTAACGATGCTGCCAAGAAATGCAACAAAATGCTAGGTATGATATCCCGCACTATCTCGTACCCAAACAGAGATGGTATTCTCAAGTTTTAAAATGGATTTGTTAGACCCCATCTCGAGTATTCTGTCCAATTTTGGTCTGCATATCTTAGAAAAGTCGTTATTAATTAAAAAATGTTCAGCGTAAAGCTACCAAACTCATCCCTTCGCTGCGGAAAAAAACTGTACGATTCCAATCAAGATTATGGTCTCATTAATACTCTTCCAATTAAGATAATGGTCTCATTAATACTCTTCCAATTAAGATTATGGTCTCATTAATACTCTTCCAATTAAGATTATGGTCTCATTAATACTCTTCCAATTAAGATTATGGTCTCATTAATACTCTTCCAATTAAGATTATGGTCTCATTAATACTCTTCCAATTAAGATTATGGTCTCATTAATACTCTTCCAATTAAGATTATGGTTTCATTAATACTCTTCCAATTAAGATAATGGTCTCATTAATACTCTTCCAATTAAGATTATGGTCTCATTAATACTCTCCCAATTAAGATTATGGTCTCAATAATACTCTTCCAATTAAGAAAATGGTCTCAATAATACTCTTCCAATTAAGATTATGGTCTCATTAATCCTCTTCCAATTAAGATTATGGTCTGAATAATACTCTTCCAATTAAGATTATGGTCTCATTAATACTCTTCCAATTAAGATTATGGTCTCATTAATACTCTTCCAATTAAGATTATGGTCTCATTATTACTCTTCCAATCAAGATTAGGGTCTCATTAATACTCTTCCAATTAAGATTATGGTCTCATTATTACTCATTCAATTAAGATTATTGAATCATTATTTAACAACAAAAAAGATCTGTACAAATTCTTTCTTCACTTCTATTTTTGTTCATTCAACTTTAACTTAAAACCACCTGTGCTTCTAAACTTTTTCGTCGAAATTAGTCAACTGTTAATTGGGATAAACCTTGTGTGTAAGTTCGAAGTCATTCGAAGCAGCGGAAGTTAAAAAATGCCATTCTGAATGTGTACGATTTTGATTTGATTTGGGCCTCATTTCCACCAGAGCCTCAACATGAGTCATAATAGGCTCCCCCGTAGGGCGCGACCGTCGTTGATTCAGGTAAGTCCGCACGGCCTCGCGTGCGAAAAAGTTAGTCATGTCAAGATGAAGTCAGTACATATTTCAATTGTGGCATATTCGCGTACTAGCGCGTACGAGAGAGTTAAGAGTTAATGTGCCGCTTCGTAAAATGTGTTGTTATTTCTGTGCGTAATGGGGTGGAGAGACCACCTCATTTGCACAGGTGTTTGGGTAAATGTGTACGAATAGTTATTCCCCCCACTGTATAACAACACTAAGCTGACTCAGCGCCTCGACTTAACAATCGTTTAACCGCATGGGCCGAACGCTGTTGGTCACTGCACGTTGACCAAGGGTACTGGCACCAATTGGGTGATCTCCAGCACTAGCGTGGCCTTATGCCGACTGAGGGTACTGGCACCAATTGGGTGATCTCCAGCACTAGCGTGGCCTTATGCCGACCGAGGGTACTGGTACCAATTGCTTGATCTCCAGTACTAGCGTGATCTTATGCCGACCGAGGGTACTGGCACTAATTGGGTGATCTCCAGCACTAGCGTGACCTTATGCCGACCGAGGGTACAGGCACTAATTGAGTGATCTTCAACACTAGCGTGGCCTTATGCAGAACACATTCGTGGCACCAATGACGTTTGATCTCCAGCACTAGCGTGACGTCTTGTGCTGGCAAACTTCACTCAATTCTGGCTAGGTCAAGCCGATCCCAGATTCGTTCAGTTCATCCCAGTTGAGTCCAGCTCCACAACAAACAACGGTACCGTGAGCTATTTTCTTACGTAAATAATCTCACGTAGGTAATAGCCAAAATAACAACAGTTCGATAAGTACCTGCCGCGATAAAAAGAGCAAGAACAGCAGCGGTATAGCGGCAACAGCAGCAGCAGTTGCAGGAATGACAACAACGAGGACCAGAAGCAGCAGCATGAGCGGAAATAACTACAGCAATACCTACAGAACGAACAGCGATAGCAACATAAAAAAAACAGCAATAGCAACTGAAAAAAAGCCAAAAGAAAAAGCATCAGCAAAACAACAGCAAAAGCAACAACAAAAGCAACAGCAAAAGCAACGGCAAAAGCAACGGCAAAAGCAAAAGCAAAAGCACCAGCAGAAGCAATAGCAAAAGCAACAGCAAAAGCAACAGCAGAAGCAACAGCAAAATCAACAGCAAAAACAACAGCAAAAGCAACAGCAAAAGCAATAGCAAAAAGCAACAGCAAAAGCAACAGCAAAATCAACAGCAAAGGCAACAGCAAAATCAACAGCAAAAGCAGCAGCAAAAGCAACAGCAAAAACAACAGCAAAAGCAACAGCAAAAGCAACAGCAAAAGTGTCGAAAACTTCATCGTTACTAGTCGTTAATTAAGACTTATAGGTTTAGCAAGGATCAAATTAATAGGCGATATTTGATTGTTTATTATTTTTAATATTTAAACAAGAACACATATACTGGGGCAGCTACAAGTCAAAGGTGTATGATTAATATTTTGTAGCTGTTAGGATATCTGAATAAGTTTACAATTGCACGAACACGGTGGCTTATAATTGTAGGTGATTAAAACAGACAAAAAGAGACGGTGCGTTGTGAATAAGATGTGTACCCTGCTGTGCCCAACTCCACACTGTCCCGACTCACAATCTTACATAAAAAGAGGTTCCATGCGCTACTGCGTGAGAAGGGAATTGTCCAATCAGGGAGTAGCCCCACTGTTTGTCAACCTCTGAGGGGCGTGGTATCCCTCGTTTCCATATCTCGTATTGGCACACTAGAATATCATAAACTCCTCCTCAATTTTTGTTATGCATACAGGGCTATGAAGGCAACAGAGAATAAACACATGGCCAGTAGCTGCCATAAACTGGGCACAAAACTGCTGATCTCTTTACAGCAGACAGACACAGATAACCTCCATTTGACGACGGGTCTTTGACGAGTAACCAAATCCGAGGGCACACATCTGTTTGTTGAAGAAAGCATTTTCGGGAAGGCTAGCCCTATCCAGCTACTCGCACCGTGGGAAACTCAAAATTTGGCTACATATTATAAGCATAAAAATTGAGTGTTATAACAAAAGCAACAGCAAAAGCAACAGCAAAAGCAACAAAAAAAGCAACAGCAAAAGCATTAGCAAAAGCAACAGCAAAAGCAACTGCAAAAGCAACAGCAAAAGCAACAACAAAAGCAACAACAAAAGCAACAGCAAAAGCAACAGCAAAAGCAACAGCAAAAGCAACAGCAAAAGCAACAGCAAAAGCAACAGCAAAAGCAACAGCATAATCAAAGCAAAAGCAATAGCAACAAGAAAAGCAACATCAAAAGCAACAGCAAAAGCAACAGCAAAAGCAACAGCGAAAGCAACAGCAAAAGCAACAGCAAAAGCAACAGCAAAAGCAACAGCAAAAGCAACAGCAAAAGCAACAGCAAAAGCAACAGCAAAAGCAACAGCAAAAGCAACAGCAAAAGCAACAGCAAAAGCAACAGCAAAAGCAACAGC
>SDVV010022116.1:0-13006 GCA_016164225.1 Gammarus roeselii | reverse complement strand
TATATATATTTATCAAAAAATGTAATTAACCGTTTCTGTTTGTCATAAATCGGGGAAAGAAACTGCTTTGCAACATTAATTATGGGCTTTATCAAACTCAACATAGAAACCAAACAGTGGCTGAAGTAAAATATCAAATATATATGCATTTTCTAATTCAGTCAAATTGTTCACAGTCACCCGAGAAAACGGTTAGCTTACATAGTCTCCGTGTCATAACCTGATGCAGATATTTTGACAAAACTCCATGTGAAAGTGGATGAAGGTCAGACCATATATAATACATCTGCATAGATTTACCTGATAAAAAAGTATCCTGGATGGAGGAAGATCCTCCGCAATATACAAACTGATGAGGTACCAGACCCAGGTCAACCATGTTAGAGGATCGCTAAACAATCAGCTGCCTATAAAATTATTCTAGAAAATGGTATCAATATATCTAATTGTAATGCACTTTAATACAACTATTGCCATCACTCTTAAAAGAAACCTGAATAGAACTTATTAATGTGAGATTGGATGCCTAGTCTACTGTCGAATGTCTGATGCTTCCTTAATCTAGTCAATAACCATCCAAATGTACCTTCTCTGATATTAAGCAATAAATTATTAAGGATAATAGTATCTCACATAATACAGAGCTGTATCAGTCCAGTTGGTCGAATTTTGTATTTATATTCTTGCTTGAACTTGCTTGAAATCATGTCGTTGTTCAGAGTTGATCTTGCTGAGCTATAACGGACTATTTAAGTAAACAATCTTGTTTGTCAGATTGAAGTAGGGCACTTGCTCATTCATAGTTTCAAGGAATAAATGTTGTAATAAAAATACTGAGTAAAAAATAGGCATTTTCTTTCGTGCAGTATTCGGTATGTTCACATCTTGAGTAGTCACGAAATAGTGAGCGTTTGGTTCTACGTTTGTCCAAATACATTGTTTCAACATGTGGAACAAATGCAATCATGCCAGAAAACAGTGAGATGTTGTTTGTTGTCTATAAAAGGTTATTGTCTTGCTAAAATACCTGTGATGCAGTAAACCTTTGAGGACGATTGTACAGAAGGATACAGTTATGGTGATATCAACTTCCCAAGTTGATGCCTTATACAGATACAGATATAGACAATGGGCCGAATCACCAAGGATGGGGCTGGCAGACGGCAAGGCGCCCCTCACACTCCTTTCATACACTCACGCGTAACAACCTAGTATACTGGCGCTGAGGGGTCCGTCTGGAAGACCCCGCAACACACGCTGAAGGGTCCGGCCGGAAGCCCCGCACCACACGGTCTGGATCATGAGTGCGGTCCGAGGTCAGTGTCAGCGGCAGCGCCCGACAGTGTGACTGGGGTACCCCTGCCGCGTCAAGGTGACCGGGCCCCCCCATCAGCGTATATTCCGTTTCTCAATATGATGTCAAGAGCGGGAAAGCACTTCAGGACAGCGTCGAAAAAAAATCATTCATTCACAACCATTCTCCCATCACTCCGATTCATTGCACGCTTTTTCGCTACCTACAGACTCAATTGAATCTCTCCTTCCTAACGCATGTTTCACGTCGTCCATCCACCAAAACTTCGGTCTACCTCTAGGTCTACGTCCACTCACCGCCTTCAACATCCATATTACAAGTTTTCCTACATCCATCCTCATCATATGTCGACCGATCTTGGAACCCGCGAATCTTCTCTGTCCTCTAATTAACTTCTTCACCATCCTCGCACCAGTTTAAACAACGTCGTTATTGATCCTGTTTCTCAGCGTTACTCTAGCCACACTCATTAAACATTTCATCGCGCAAACATTCAACGTTCATCTCTTTTCTGCTCTCGCCACCCAAGTCTCGGCTCTGTAGAGCACAGTTGGGACAACGACACCCTCATACATCGCTATATTTGCTCTCCTATCCCAATCGATCTGCTCATTACACTCTTCACTGCACCCATCACTTCACACCCTTTTTTCACTCAAGACTTCACCTCAGTTTCCATTAGTTCAGTCTTCTCCACATTGGAGACAACATACTTCGAACTTTCTCTAGTAACTCTCCTTTAGGAGGGCACTAATAAGTATTTATGCTCGCATTACGTTACTCTACTCTACCAATCTCCGACTCTAGTCTACGCAGCTTCTCCTCTGAATCTACCACAAATTCCGTACCATCCGTAAATAAGGACTGACTCAACAGCAAACTCCACCCATTTGCTTCCAACAGCTCCAAGCAACGACCCATTTATTCACCTCCTTGACCACTCTATCCATGTAGAGGTAGAACAGATAGGGAGACATAACGCAGACTTGTCTCAGACTCATTTTCACTGTGAAAAAATTTGCTCACCTTGCTCTCCACTCCGACACATGCTCATGAACCGCTTTCAACAGATTTACGCCCACTCCTTACAAACGCAACACCCTCTACAGCGCTTCCCTCTCGACAATGTCACAGAATGTTTGAAAATCCACAAATTCCCTGAGCACATTTGTTGTCCTTCGCATGGCAGCCTCACTGTTCCTTGAACGATTGCGTCATCTCTAGTCTCTAATCCTTTGAATCAGCACCCTCTCGTACAACTTATTGACCACACAGAGCAAACTGATACCTCTTAAGCTGCAGCATTCATATTGATCTCATTTGCCCGTATACAGCGGAGCATTACAAGTACTTTACCCCTCGCTCTTCATCACGCCCGACATGAAACACAGATTCCGTAGCACTCAGTCTCGTCGCCATCCAGACCAGGTTCTTTTTTCGCCTTCATCACATTTATCGCCTACAACACATCTTCATTAGTAATGTTTGCAGTAAGTATCTACCCTAAAACCGGCATTGGTACACCACCAACCACAGCAACAATGTCAGTTTTTCATGCCATCGCAAAATGTTGTTTGCACTTATCAAAGGCGTTTTTTACCTTGCGTTTCTTAGTTCCCCGTTAACGGTCAAACGTTCAGCACAAAGTTGCTCACCTCCAATGGAGTGGCGAAAAAAATGTGTGCAAACAATTTCCCGCCCGTTGCTGAACGGATCAGTCAACAAAGAATATAAGAACACTCTCTTCACGTTATTCTAACCTCCAATATGTATTGTGAACAGTGCAACAGTAACTACTCACGACTCCTATACTCAACTAGACCTGTTCGTGGGTAACAACCTGCCTTCCATTGTCTGATCTTGAGACCGATTCTTAGTCCAAATGACAACAAATGTCAGAGTAAACAAAAGAAAGCAAATAAATTACCTTATTATCTATCCTACAAATAATAAATTACTCCGCAAATTACTGCTGAGCACAACTAATGGCATACATCGGGAGAGCAAGTACAAACACTCACACACCATCTACGGTCACACATGGGATGCCGTAACCTTTGGTAATTATCTTGATCAACATTCAACACGCGTTCGGGTGCCATTTATATTCGTCTGTAAGTCACGCATGAACCAGCAACATGGAACAGCACCTCCAACAACTGGGAAATTCCCTCCACCCGTTAACATCCGGACGAGTTCATTCCATGTCAGTGAACATTGAACCGGGCTTCGAATGACTCGAGAACGCATTGTTTTAGGTCGCTCGTTTCTTGACTCATCCCCTTTCATGCCTTTGAATTACTTGAACGTGATTTATTGACTGATATTGAGAAGAAATATGTTCTCAGGTGGGATGCAACGGCGGTGAGGGAAAATTAAGTGATCGTTTCATAACCACTTTTTATTTTGGTTCAATTTTGGCTGTCCCAGTGATTTTTTTGAAAAGTTTTGAGCACTAACGGATGTTCTTTCTGTTGGAGTTGTGCAAAACGACTCACCCTGCAATATTCGGATGCCTGTTAGTAGATCTACATTTTAAACCAGTAATCGAACTTTGAATAGAATTCAATCCGAAATTGTGCTATTCTGTACGTAATACCATTTATTATGATTTGAATACGAGATGATGTTGGCAGAGAACCAGTGGATACAGAGCTCTTTGGAAATCGAAACCCTATGCTATCATCTTTAGATGCGCTGAATCTCATAGCAAATAGCTAAAATCGACCCAAGTTTAGATAATATTGTATATAAACTAGAATTACCATTCAATCCGTATTTATGCACAAAAAGTATGATGATCATATAAACACATAGACCTAGCTTATTATATCAGATCAGTCGTTTACGTGGTCATTAAACGGTACATAGTATGGTCACCGTTCATAGCTCAGAATACATAGTCTACTGTACTGTGGAGCAGAATCATCCAAGCGTAGGCCTAAGCGAGAGGAGCGTCTGATGAAAGAGTCTTGCTTCCAAGCGATGGATTTACTGCAATTCTTAACTAGAAAGCAATGATATTTAGCTAGCAATTGTTCTTTTATTGGGGTTCATCCCATCATTTCAGTGGCAAAAAGTTCGCATCATTCTTCCCCGCACCACTTCACAGCTGCGAACAAGAAACAATACGTTTTCGCTGTTCTTAAGACATTATTGACGAATTAACGAGGACGTAAGACATTAATGGGTCATTAACGAGGAAGTAGTAAATAACACAGAGTGAAGGACTGTTATCGGTACTAGTGTGTGTGAGTGAGGACAGGACCCATTAGTCATCAACAGCACAGAGTGAAGGACTGTTATTGGTGTTGGTGTGTGTGAGTGAAGACAGGACCCATCAGTCATCAGCAGCACAGAGTGAAGGACTGTTATCGGTGTTGGTGTGTGTGGGTGAGGACAGGACCCATTAGTCATCAACAGCACATAGTGAAGGACTGTTATCGGTACTAGTGTGTGTGGGTGAGGACAGGACCCATTAGTCATCAACAGCACAGAGTGAAGGACTGTTATCGGTAGTAGTGTGTGTGGGTGAGGACAGGACCCATTAGTCATCAACAGCACAGAGTGAAGGACTGTTATCGGTACTAGTGTTTGTGGGTGAGGACAGGACCCATTAGTCATCACCAGCATAGAGTGAAGGACTGTTATCGGTGTTGGTGTGTGTGAGTGAGGACAGGACCCATTAGTCATCAGCAGCACAGAGTGAAGGACTGTTATCGGTGTTGGTGTGTGTGAGTGAGGACAGTACCCATTAGTCATCAACAGCACAGAGTGAAGGACTGTTATCGGTGTTGGTGTGTGTGAGTGAGGAAAGGACCCATTAGTCCTCAATAGCACAGAGTGAAGGACCGTTATCGGTGTTGGTGTGTGTGAGTGAGGACAGGACCCATTAGTCCTCAACAGCACAGAGCGAAGGACTGTTATCGGTGTTGGTGTGTGTGAGTGAGGAAAGGACCCATTAGTCCTCAACAGCACAGAGTGAAGGACTGTTATCGGTGTTGGTGTGTGTGAGTGAGAACAGGACCCATTAGTCCTCAACAGCACAGAGTGAAAGACTGTTATCGGTGTTGGTGTGTGTGAGTGAGGACAGGACTTATTAGTCCTCAATATTTTATATGTTCACATGGGGTTCTAATGCATTTTGTCTACTGCAATTGGCAGGCACAAATTGTGGAACTACGTTTCAATGTGCGTTTTACATGATATAACTAGTAAACATTAACGATTCCTGTCCGGGCAGAGTCTGTAACGTTCAAGCGGCTTGATACAGTTACGGCATTACGAACAGGATGTATTGAAGGGCTTATAATGAGGCAGTAAAAGTATTCCACTGCGACGAGTCCCTATGACAGTTAATATTAACAGCAGTCAATCATAACTGTCAAACCCTAACTGCCGAGTTCAAACAAAACATCAAACAATATTGCCTTATTTGTTCTCGAGTTAGGTCGTTCAATATTCCCCACGAAGAATTATTCAGTGTCAAGTCGAGCCTTAAAGATTATGATTCTTTCCCAGACCAGGCTACTCGTCCTCGAGCAATTGATGAAATGAACTGACTCGTGATTGGTTTCCAAACTAAACATATCGAATATTGAGTTAAATGACATCTTTTGACCTGTTAACGATTAACCAAGCTAGTATTAAGCGGAAGTTATTAGACTTAACTTCATCGCGCAAATTTGCACGATCCAGAACACATGACAGGGTTTCTTTGCAAAGTGATTTAATAATGGACGATCAACACTAAGCCTTCACAGATGTTTATTTCCGAATTGATTTCGACGATCAAAAAGGAAATCTATCAAAAGTTGTCTTCAATGATTGAAACTGCAATGAAGTCGTGCAAATGTGCTTACAAGTTCGTATCAAATCATTTCCCTGAGATTCAAAGTTTAATTGACTTCGCGTCAGGCCGCTGCTTCACGCTGATCCCTGGCGCCCGCACTGGCAGGTGGTTGCTTGTTTGCGCTGATCCCTGCCGCCCGCACTGGCAGGTGGTTGCTTGTTTGCGCTGATCCCTGCCGCCCGCACTGGCAGGTGGCTGCTTGTTCGTGCTGATCCCTGCTGGCCGCACTGGCAGGTGTTTGCTTGTTCGCGATGATCCCTGCTGCCCGCACTGGCCGGTGGTTGCTTGTTCGCGCTGATCCCTGCCTGCCGCACTGGCAGGTGGCTGCTTATTCGCGATGATCCCTGCTGCGTGCACTGACAGTAGCCACTGCTTCACGTTGCTATCCGCCTCCCGCATTGACATGCACTGACTGCTGCTTCACGCTGATCCCTGCCGCCCGCACTAACAACTGGAAGCTACTTCACGCCGATCCCCGCCGCCCGCTCTGGCGGCGGCCGCTTCACATTGATCCCTGCATCTCGCACTAACAAATGGATGCGGCTTCATGCAAATCCCCGTCGCCCGTTCTGGCAATGTCGGTATTGCACGCTGATACCTTTCGCCCGTACTGATAGGCGGCGCTGCTTTACGCTGACACCCGTCGCTCATATTGGCAGGGCTGCTACTTCACGCTGATCTAGGCTACCCAAACGAGAGTTGCCGCCGCTTCACGCTGATCCCAGCCGCCCGCACTGGCAGTGGCCGTAATGTTCTTATATTGTTTGTCTGATATGTCGAATTTTTGAACCACCTTCCTTCCAATTTCAAGAAGAAAGTGTCCTTACTGTCACTCCCCGTGTTTTGACTTCGCCGGTACGTGGGTGTATTTTACCAATGTGTTTCCCCCATCATTCCCGTTTGCTAACTTTGTTAGAAAATCGTGGTGTTTGTGTAGGTGGCTCACTCCGTAATGAATACATGAGAGTAACAGATTGTGGATTGCCTTGTTTTTGATAATCAATGAACTTCTGGGTTGACTATTCGAAAAATATGTAAACGACAATATTAATGTTATTACATGTGGATGATGTTGGAAAAGTTTTGAAAAAAACATTCGGAAAGGTTACTTTACAGGCATTTTTACTCGCCTATGATTCCAATCAATCGAATTATCCCCTTTGAGAAACTATCCAAAAAACTTTTCAAAATTACCCTCATTTATCAGCATATCCTTCTGAACAATTGTTGCTCGACATGATATATTTCCATAAATATTTGTATGAACGTCTCACAAAACATTTGTGAGTATTTATTAACATGAATCGCACCGTCCAGTATGATATACATCGGAAACTACATATGACATTTTTTAATATGCATTCAATTCAATTTCACACGAATTTCTCTTATTTGATAGAGATCGGAAATTTCTTCTAAAGATAGAATAAATAAATAAGAAAAGTTTGTTGTTATAAACCTAATTTAATAAATTACAAAGAAGAAAATCAAACGTAAGTTGTGCAAATCAAATAAATTATTGTATTTTGAATATGTCAACTGGCTGAATTTGCCGAATTCAACGAACATGAGGCGCTGTCAATCCAAATTTTTCATCCACAGAAATTACTAAACAAATTACGATTTTCCTTGCCCCGTGGAGAATGAGATGCAAACTACACCTTTTCAGGTTGTAGAGGTAATCTTACAACATGGCTCCTGGTTGCAGCAAAATACGGTTACAGAGCCTGTTGGATGGCGTTGGACGTAACGGCTTGCTGATATTTGTAAAACTAGACTGGGTAGAGCACCAATGAGACTGTGATGGGCCGAAATGAGCTGGGTCTTCTGGAACTAAACCTGGATGCGGACATATTGGGAAGGGTTGACTTCTTGTCTGACCGTTGCTTCACGCTGTTACCTGCCGCCCACTCTGGGAATTGGTTGCTGCTGTGAGATTGATGTAGGGGTGTTGAATTGTAACATACATTGTGATGTTGATTCACTGAGCTGTTAAAGAGTGTAAACAGTGTTTTGGAAAATGAAATGAAACCAAAGAAAATTTCCGTTCATCAGTTCACATACAAAATAAATAGTACAAGATGGGGATTTTTTTATTAATATGATACAACTGCTAGTCATTAAAGCTCCCAATTTATTGACTGTCCGAAGCTTTGATCTGTGGTGAAAGTACTCGACAGCTCGCCTAACTTCTTCTTAGGTTAGGAAAAGGACAGTCTTATAACACAATCTTCATATTGATTCCTGTTATCGACTATATAGAACCTTGAATTGGATTATTAGGTCGTGGCCTAAGCATAAACCACAATTGTCGTCCGAGAATTTATTTTATTTTAGTGTATCAATGTTAAAATAAGATACCCAGGTAAAAATGACATGCGTTGAATCTTATGAGTTTCACTATGCTCTTGGCACTTGACTCATACTGCTTCATTTTCTGACTGTACGAAGAATTATATGAGTAGTACAATAGCTGAAATGAATTTTTCCCTCAACTAGCCGAATGGAAAAGGTAGGATCTATGAACCTCTTTACTATTAAGTTGATTTGCTTCTGCAATTGTTTTTGGAAGTCCTGAGCCCTTTGCGCTGCATCTTTTACATTCAAATTTCGTTGAAAATTTTGACGACCTAATGGCAAAGAAGTGGCTGATATTTGCTCTTCTCTTTTTCTCAGATGTTAAGACGTTGCACGATTTTTTGTTGTAAAGCTGTAGGAGAGAAGTATTTCCGTATATAAGAATGATCCTGGGTCTTATGTTTACTCGTGAGCATCAGTGAGCGACAAGATAAGTCGGTCATTTTCAATGCATGTCCAGTACAATGGAGACGATAGTTTATACAGTTTCCATCAATGCATTGATTTATCGCTGTTTCAAAATATCCTCTCTATAAAAAAGTTGTTTGAGCAGTAGATGGAAAGTGTCATAGGTTGAAGTGGTGGTGTGACTACAGCAGTTTTGATGGTGTCGCATGATATCTTCACTGATTGTACCCCGGGGAGGAGAGTAACCGTGAAATTTCGATTGTTTATTCCCCTTCAGGTATTGTGATAATGTTTAAAGTAGGGCAGCAGTCAGAGCGGCATGGTTGTGATGATATAACGTCTTTGATGATGATGTAGAGAAGCTGATGGGTTGGTCGTTCCATGGGACACTACGCTGACGAACAGAGGTCAAAATGTATATTGAATTGCTAGAGGATCTGCGGTACTGACTCAATAAAATTTGACTGGTTATGAACTATCGCCATTAATCCGGCTTGCTGCCTTGAGTGAAAGGGTTTGATGACAGTCGAACGACACGAAATAACTGTGGTTCATAATGTCAAATAATATTCCAGTGAATGACTCATTTGATTGTGTTTGAGCAGTAGTCATTGAATGCAAATCAATGGATACAATCACTTGTAAGGTATGGGGAAGAGCTCGACGCCAAAGACTTGAGGGACTACGAAGAGG
This sequence comes from Gammarus roeselii, assembly GCA_016164225.1. NCBI lineage: Eukaryota > Metazoa > Arthropoda > Malacostraca > Amphipoda > Gammaridae > Gammarus > Gammarus roeselii. Next base: position 3,380 of record SDVV010022116.1, on the reverse strand, counting down.
GAAGTCAAGACGATATCAAAGTACCTCATGCTGGGCCGGTATCTTCAGTTGCGAGGGGTGGGCTTAGGAGCAGGGGTGTACCAAACAGCAGAGTTTTGATAGGGGGCTAACAGTTCAACCGTCCATGATTGGAGGACTCAAATTATTTTTCATTGTCTTGGAAGGTCGGACCGCCTCAGGGATGATTCGTATCTCGCATTTCCAGCTGTTCTTGGATGCACGGGTCGCATCAGTGATGATCCGTGTAACGTATGCCAGTAGGTCGAGGAGGACCGTGGCGAGAGGCGTGACTGGTTGCATCAGTGATGGTTCGTGTAACGTATGCCAGTAGGTCGAGGAGGACCGTGGCGAGAGGCGTGACTGGTCGCATCAGTGATGGTCCGTGTAACGTATGCCAGTAGGTCGAGGAGGACCGTGGCGAGAGGCGTGACTGGTCGTGTTTCGCGCTCCTCGTTCGAGTTAACTCATCTGACGACGCATCCACGGGTCGCTTTTGTAGATGAAATTGGTGGACAATGTTGAGTATTTGTTGTGATCATTCATGTCTTGTTATTTGTGAATTACGCAGCGTAAACTGCACGGTATAAAAAACAATATAATGGCATTCCTGTGAAGAAAAGGTATGAGCTACACCCTAGGAAAATAGTTCAATGTAGGTCATTATTAACCTAAATATACCCAATAACAGGATTTTTATCGCAATGGCCTTTATAAGCTATGCCCTCACCCTTTATCCTAACATCCCTGACGCTTGAGCGGCAATATTGAAGGCCCCTTAGAAGCCGCTCGGACTCGGCCGCGCAGAGTACGAGCAATAAAGTGGAGATGGCCTGATAAACTGTTGTTATGGTAGATGACTCCAGTCTGGTCGAATGGGAGCATCTCCTGTTATAATATTCACTAATGTTTACAAGTGTAGGAAAACAACAAAAGGCCTATTCGCCCAAACTAGATTGCCTTTTGGGGGCAAAAGGATTAGTTCTGAAGTAGAAAGTCTTAGAAAGCCTAATGTGTCATTTCTGTTTTTATAACATCAAGAAAAGGAACGGTTTAGCCATTTATCGTCGATTTAAGTAAAACTTATGTAGCCGAGACCTAAACATTTCGATTGAATTGCTGTTTACAACCTCCGATGTAAGTTTGCTCCATTCTTCGACAATCTATACGTGAAGAAATTGCGCGTGATGTCGAGCGAGACATCACGCACAATTTCCTGTTATGCTGCGGATGGCTGCTGCGAAGCTGCGTAACCGTAATTCGTGTGTCTAGCGCAGTAACTGCAGGTGTGACGGCCATTTGCACTGCGCTGCCAGACAGTAGGATTGTGTAGCTGCAAGTGCGGGCCGCTCAACTCGTTTTGCACGATCGGTGTTTCTCAACTGTCCAAGCGACTCTCTTGAGGCCCCAAAGTGTAACTCTTACTCATGCATTAAATGTTCGGTGATACCAGTTCGTTTGTTTGTCGTATGGGAACCTTCTCTCAATGTGACCCTGCATTGGTTCATGAGAGAATTAATTCAAATGGTGCTGTCAGGATACTTTTTGTTTCCTCAAATATTTCCTTTACATGTTTGAGTGAAATGATTTGCTATTCAAAATCAGCGCGGGAACAACACGCATGGATGACTGTTGTGGAAATCAATAGGTTCTGCAATTGAAACGAACAAATTAGTTTGCTCAGAAGAGTTACAATTTTGCATTGAAGTGGAAATTTGTTTCAAATACGTTATTTTTTGTCGTAATGCAGCAAGAATTTAGCAACATGCATTTAAAGGCGTGCATTCGGTTGTATTCGTTCAGGGTTTGTTTCAAATTGTATATATTCAGAAAGGATCTAAAATGAAAGAATTCATGTTCAATTCAGTTCTGTTCAAAATGCTTTCGAAATAAATGTGTATAAAAAAAAGATTCCTTTTGAATTTAGGTTCGACAATCAGGAGAACTTCCACGGCTTCATACTAAAAGCGAGGAGCTGAATGCTACTTCTCCATATTTTTTTTCCCTAATGCATAAATATTCATAACAGAGCATTGAATAATAAATCAGAATCAGAAGGCTCGATGTGTCTGCGCAGCCATTGCCTTCGAAACGCATTGAACTTGTGGTAGAAGACCAATAGGTTTACCGACTGGGGTCGTTTCCACGCTCGGGTCATTGAAATTCAATAAACCATGACGAGACGTTAGAGAGCTGTTGAGAGTCGTATTGCCTCCACTGCATGCAAATAAGAGGCCTCTTTGTAGTCCAATTCCGCATTCTCAATGCCAATGCCGTCAATTGTACTGACAATGCTGTCATTCGCACTTCGATGTCGCTCTTGCACTGCGATGCTGTTTTCCCCTCCCTGATGCGGCTATTTGCGTGGTCGATGCCGTCATCCACACTGTTAATGCTCTATTCGCGCATCCTCGGTACGAACGGCCCACGGGTCACGTTCTTTAGTTATTCATTCCCTGCCAAATGAAGGCAATCATTCTATTTGCATCGCACTCAGTTCAAGACGCGTGCATGGGCACCATCCAGCGTGCATGGGCACCATCCAGCGTGCATGGGCACCATTCAGCGTGCATGGGCACCATCCAGCGTGCATGGGCACCATCCAGAGTGCATGGGCACCATCCAGCGTGCATAGGCACCATCCAGCGTGCATAGGCACCATCCAGCGTGCATGGGCACCATCCAGCGTGCATGGGCACCATCCAGCGTGCATGGGCACCATCCAGCGTGCATGGGCACCATCCAGAGTGCATGGGCACCATCCAGCGTGCATGGGCACCATCCAGCGTGCATAGGCACCATCCAGCGTTCAAGGGCACCATCCAGCGTGCATGGGCACCATCCAGCGTGCATGGGCACCATCCAGCGTGCATAGGCACCATCCAGCGTGCATGGGCACCATCCAGCGAAATATTCGAGGTCTGGGATGCAGCTTGCCCTTGGAGAACGATATCCGGCAAAGGAAAATAAGTGTTGATTAGGCACTGGAAATCTTCTCGGTTTCTAATGTATTAAACATCGATGTTTTCCGTTCAGTGCAACACGGCTTGGAACCTGATAAGAAGTGCAATCAGAGTGTGCTGGGATGAGAGTAGTATAAAGTACCGAAAAACGCATTCCAGACAGTTTTATCGTCAGGCGTTCGGAGGGCGACCTTTTGACGACCATCAAGGGGGAGGTCAAGGCAGTTTTATCCGCGTGCGTATGGAGGGGCGACCATGGGGCGACCATGAGGGTCGGAACCAATTTTTACCGGATTAGTGGAGGAATATAGTTAGGGCTTTATTAGTGGTGGAGCAGGGACGGGGAGGCAGCTGTGCAAAAACGGGGGGCGGTGCGGAGGGTAGCGTAACTGGTTAGGCACGTGAGTCAGCTAACAGACC
>SDVV010022115.1:0-13006 GCA_016164225.1 Gammarus roeselii | reverse complement strand
CGAAGAAATGATAACAAGGTTGAAAAATTCATCATGAACGTGTCTGGAAATCAACAATCCTGCAAGAAGAATATGTGCGGAGTCTTGACGTTTAATACAGCTTGTAAATTATTATGTAATTGTCAATAAAAAATAACTTATAAATATTTGTCAATATCGCCCTAAAAATCATTCAGAGGACATAGCACTGAAGTTGCAAAAGCATTGAAATGGTAATAACCTTATGTAAATATAACCCGATTCCGGCTGGTCGCGTGAAACCAGTTCCTTCCGCCCGCCCCCCGCTGCGCTTACCCCGTACGCTCGGTGAGTCAAGGTTGCATGCATCGCGTCCTACCCCCCGCCCACCGCTAATTAACCCCTATCTAATTCCTTCGCATTTGCGTTTTCGTACCTATATTAACTACTTACGGGCAACATATACCGGGTTGTCATTCGGCCCTTTCTCGCGGGATAGATAACGCCTTCACCATCAATAAAAAAGATACTAACGTTGTAGGGCCTTCCTGTGTCATGGCCGCAACAGAGCTCAATCACCCTCCACCGCCTTCTTCACAATTATGATTCAAATTGTTGCAGTTCATGAACGAAGGACTGGCAATGTAACCTCTTCAGCCCTTCAGACATACGAGTGTTGCCACTAAAAAAGTATTCCTCATTCAGCAAAAAAATTAGGATGAATAGTTCCAGCGTGATAATTGACTTGGCAACGCTTTATTAAATGCAAAAACAAAATGGTAATCCTAGCCAACACGAATTTTTAAAATTCAGCAAATTTTTTGTTACAATACATGTAGAGATGAAGGAAATGTTACGTGCTCAAACACATTTCATTTTCAATGGCTGTTTTCGAGATGACGCAGGAGACTTGATAGCTTACAGGTCGCGAGCTAAGCGTTACATTCCAACGCACTAGGAGACGAATGATAGTAAGGGGACATGAAATTAGGATTTGTATTCTAACCCCAGTTTATCTTATGAATAATACACAAAGTACCTCCCACGGATACAATAAATTACTGCATGTGTATCTCATGTTGAACGAATAGAAACGAGGAATTGTCATAAACATGCGGTACTGTTCTTTGTACGGCAGGTTATACGCGAAAGTTTTCAAGGCTGAACCAGAATTGTGATCATTATCATTCAGATGTTGAACAGTTGTTTGAAGCGTCATCTAGTAGCACGGACAAGTACTGGTTTTGATCGTTGCGTGTGCATGCTTTAATGGTCACCAGTGTGGTGTGATCAAGATACTATTACGGTGCTTGCATATCGGAGCTCCAACGTCAAAATTTTTGTCAGAAAGTTTAAAACCGTATCATTGTCATAGAACCTTCATGTCTCAATGGTTCCTTCAATAACAGCCAGATGATGTTTGTTTAGGTAATAGTGTCAGTACCATCACGCATTGTATAACATCATTGAGCCTTATGAACTCTGTCCCAGGAGTCGAACTCCTTGGCGCTTTTTATCCTGCTGTTATTGCTACAATTCGAACATTTTTATATATGCTCGAAGTTTATAAAGTTTCTTGCACCATAAAGAAACTTATGACAAGAAGTAGAATGATCAACAACAGACACGCCAGAGTTAAGAGTTGCATTAGGTTCACGATTTTGGCCAGTGATGGTACGTACCATGTACCATATCGATGTTAATTTGTTCAGTTCTTGATTTATGAACGAGAAATGCCCTCCCAAACAAGTGGTAGCATGGTCGAACTTCGGAGCCAACACGACCTCCCAAAAACAATAGGTGGCGCGTATGGCCCACCTAATTATTCGTGCCTCATGAGTCCCAACCGAAAGAGTTTAGGCAATAGTGCGGGGAGATCATTCAACGACAAGGCTCATTATTACTGGGTCTGCAATTACAACATCCTCATGTAAGTTGAATATCGAATTTTCACTGCTTGCGTAATTTATGCACAATGAATTAGACTTCCAAATGAACAATTCTAATACTATTGATATATCATGCAACTGCACACTATATATTTCAACAAATATTACCATAATATTTACAATGTTCTCATTTTGTGTAGTAGAAGGAATCGGTTAACCATTACTTGTGTTACAGGAGGGGGTAAAATTAAAGGAAATGTTACGTACGCAAAAACATTGTATCTTCAACGGGTGTTTTCAAGATGACGGAGGAGACTCGATAGCTTACAAGTCGCTAGCTAAGCGTTATATTCCAACGCACTAGGAGACGAATGATAGTAGGAGGACATGTAATTAGGATTTGTAATGAGAACCCAGTTTTACATCATGAATAATACTTCAAGTCTCCTCCCACGAATACAACAAATCATTACATGACTAACTTATGTTCAGCATATATTAGTCTCTATAATCGTCATGAACATTAGTTTTTCAAGTGTTTTACCTTCTGTGAGAATTACATCTCCACTAATTAAGGCTGCTACTTGAACAATGACAAAATAACATTTCTGAAAATATAAAAGTATTTACGTATTTGTTTCCCATACTGTCCAGCGCATATCATTTAAGTTACGTGTGCTATTTTTTTCCTGTGGTATATTGTTCAAATACAACTGCTATAACAGCAAAATTGAATTCCCGCATAATGATCGATTTTTTTATTTATATTTTTGTTTGCGTCCTTTATTAATATTGCATACATTATACAGTGAGAAATATGATTTTCCTTCCTCTGACCGAACATGCAGGCTTACCAGCTAAACGTGTTTCTCCATCCCCCTCCTCTGGGCTAATACCTATGCTAAAATTAGACGATTCATGCTGACCAAATAGCACATTGATGAGAACTTTCTACATTCAAATTTCCTTCATAATAGTAAATGTTTTGCTGATGTTCGACCGTAGACCAACTCCCAACGGGTGACTCATTAAACAGACTTTTGTTAACCGAAATTAATACTTCCCATTTTGTGTATCATGAGAACGCGGATGATGTACGGTATCTCACATGTGGGATGTATTAATAGAGATCTGATACATCCCCAGGAAAAATCTTTGACTGAAATTGCATCTGTAACCAAGTTTTGTACGGGGGGCTATCTAGATCACAAAGTTGCATTGGGAAGTGAAAAATGTTTTTGCAGCTTGCGGTTTTTGAGAGAGGGTGTTTGCGAGATTTTCATACCTCACAGATTCTTGTTGAGTAGTTGCTGGTAAAACCAGTTTGCTTACACAGGAACTATTGCTCGTTATCTGCGGGATTCAATTGTTTGACAAAAAGTTTTGTGAGTGAACTGTACCAAAATATAAAACGTAAAGGGTTAATTTATTGCAAACGGACAATCAATGTTCTTCCAGACATAACATCAACATAATATTGGAGTTTATCACTCTATTTTCACCTGAATATATCTTTCTCCTGAATTCGGCAAATTGGACTATAACGTGGTACCCAGGGAGTTAATTGACTAAACCTTGGTCTATGGACTGTGAGGATGATTCAATAACTTCGCATCTCACGGGTATGGAACTTCTGATATTGTTTTTGTTAAATAAACTGAGTGACAAAAAGTATCGCTTATTCTATGTTCTTTTTGTTCCCCTCCGCGCAGAAATACAACGCTTAACAGATAACCAGTACAATGGCTTGTGAAGTTTCCTATGCCAAAGAACGTATCTACGGAAGTAGACGCACCATTCACACGTAGATACGTTTGCTAGAAATGTTTCACCTACGAAAAGGTAGCATAGCTCCGGTGCTGCCTCATTATAACATTTTTATGGAACTGAATTTAATAAACTATTCAGCTTGCAGCGTCCAGATTGAACAAAAACTGGGTACTGTAATTGTTATATTATTTTTTTCAGAAACTATGTTGAATATGTGAGGAAAGTCCAGTTTTGGATCAGCTATCGCCACAGAGACAATTGAAATTAACCTGGAGCGTCCTTGTCTCAGTGAAAGCGATAAACGAATCATCAGACGCTTCTTAATTGATGAGTTGAAATTTAACACGAACATTACTTCTTCAGGAGGTGATGCTATGCTAAAACAGGCACTGATCGACGTCTATATGGACTCAACTTTCCGAGACCCAATAGTAGATATTATTGGTGCAAATTGGCCCATATTGGCCCTGGGGACCCTGTCGTCATATCAGCCGTAGGGATTGTTAGGTATTGTTTATGGATATTGATGGGGCGTAAATAGGTATTGTAACGGGTAAGTAATATTGTTTTAATTAGTCATTATTGATTTGGCATATCCGTAAGAAATGTTAGCCTGGCATGTAAGAGGATAGCTGTATGTGTAGAATAGCTGTATTAGCTGTATTAGGATACTTTTATATCGTTTATTTAGTTTCGCAGTCACCCCTTTCATTTCAAGGATTTGTATTGCTCAAACAATATCGTATTCAGTGTATTTTTAAACGATGTAGTTACCGTTGTAATAGTATTTTACTGCTCAATCGTTACCTAATTTAGGTATGTTTAGCAAAATACGTATTAGTGAAATTCGGAATTATGTACGTTCTTTGTTATTATAGAGCACAAGCTATAGTGTTTGATTAAATTCATCCGCTTTCCTCTTCATGTATGCATATATTTTTTATTATTTTCGTCTGGACACAGCGTTATATATGATACAAGTAGTCGGCGCAGGCATTATACGTTTACGTATTTTCAATGCGTATGACTATGGACAATGAAACATGTTAAAGGTTATTTTTTTTCATGGTTACATAGAAACATTTACATAATCGAAACATTTACATCTATCTATTTTCATCATTTCGGAAGCGGTTGCAGGGGTTTACGATCACGTATTTTCAATTCGGATGACTATGGACAAAGAAACATGTTCAAATTTACTTACTGAGACAATTTTTAATATTGAGTACAGTTTGAAGCTGGCATGCTTGTGCTCGAATGTTGCGTATGGTCTCAAAATGTGGGTATGTTTTCTGGTTATGGATATTTCTGACACCGTTAGCAGCTGATTTTGTGACGTCGCACTCTAGCAACATGCTGTAACGCTTTGGTTGCAAGCAAATGATTTCACTCGGGTAGTCGTAAGCTGTTCGCTTTCAGTAGTCCCAGCTGTCCTTTCTTTGTTTCATCGTACAAGGGATGATTTGTCGGGTAGTTTGAGAAGTCCATGAATGCAGCCAGAGGAGGTTTACGCATTTCCGCCTCAATGTGGCCAGACCTTTGAGCTGGATCAGCAACGAGTCTGTGTCCGAGTTGATGAGCGAGACGTGGGTGAAGCATTCAGGTATGTTTTTGCTTTATGATCATGATGACTGTTTCGGGGCCGATGACGTAGCAGTTTTTCAGTAGTGGGTTAGCAGCAAGTTTTCGGAACTCGTTGGCTGTCCACACGACCTTTGCCTACAGACTTCTTTTGAGGGGATTGAACTATAGCTTCCCGTATATACTATTCGAGAGCAGTTTATACAGGGACTTTTTGGAGGAGTTCGTAGTCTCATGAAGTTTTGGATATTTTTCATAATGAACGATTTGAAAACTGGTTCATGCTTGATACGAAAAATCCGATAAACCTTGGTGACTTCCAGTCCTTGCCTGAGGAGTACTTGCAATAATTCGAGGGCCACGAGGTAGTCAATTCGGGGTAGATGACTAGCAACCAGCTTACGATCTGCTCGTTTTCTGTTCTTGAGATGTTCCGAGCCTGCCAAGATATTTTTTGTGAAGGGCGAAACATCGTCCAAGCTGACTTCTTTGTGATGTAGCAGTAGTGGGAGCTCGTCCGTTTTTCGGGCAACTTCGTCGCTAACTTCGGCATCGAAAGAGACAATGTACGCATACGCGCTAGAAAAATTCCTCCTTTTACAAGTGAAATGCTTGAATTTCTTCGGGTGTGAACTCGTGAATTTCGCCAATGATAAGGGGCTCACTCAAACATTCACCATAAAGACTGTTAATGTCCCACATTGCTGCTGAATACACAGGTAGCTTATAAGTCAGTCTTTCCATCGGGGATTGTTAATCTTGGTAAGACCTTTCGTAAACATCACAAATCCGCCTCGTTTATTTTTTGACAATCAAGTGGAGTAGATCGATATCTTTGACCAGCTTCAGTTTCATCTTGCCTTCGTAGAGGTCGGTTTGCATTGCAAATCCAGGTGTGCTCACAAAATGGACGGTTTCCAAGGTGTAGTCACGTGTCATGGTCCTGCTAAACTTTTGAAAGACTTCGGTCAGTAGCAACGTGTCGATGAGGAGGTAGATGATCATGTAGTCACGCAAAGTCTTGCAGTTAGCTGCCTGCCACATTCCAATCACGTCAGCATAATCAGAGTCCGATATTCCTTAGCCTCTAAGTTTACTGTAAAAGACTTGTTGCGATGGGATTTCAGTTTGATCCAGCACAGAATCCGCTGCAATGGGCCTCTTGGCAGAAATGTCCTTTTCGAGTAGCAAGTTCTAGAACCTTGTCACTATAGCCGAGACTTGTGAGATGTGATTTCAGGACCGGCATGTCATGGTCACTATCTTTAAGATTTATGGCATGACTGTCAAAACTTGAGTTGAGGAACGGGTACGAGTCGATGAACTTGACACCGTACTGGCTCGTGTCATCATTCAAGGAGACAGAGATGCTGAAAATTTTGTCTGACTGTTTTGGTAATACACGGATATTCGAGAAATTAGCACCGTCCAATCTTCTCAATATAAATCTCATATCATAGGCTGATGCATTGTGTGTGTCATACAAGGCGAACCAAATCGAAACGAAATTAAAATGAAACCACCGACATACGTGATGCAACCTGTACGGCAAATGACGTGATCCGTACCTTGTGGGCGAGTTAGGGGTGGGTAGGTAGAGGGGTCATATTAAACTGCCACTGCTTAGGTGATGGAGACACAAACCCGTCGCTCCTCGCTTTGCATGGGTCTCCTCCGCCTTTCCACCCTTAACTCTACCCCACAAGGCACGAGTAACGTTATTTGCCGTACAGGTTACAGCACGTATATCTGTGTCGTTATGATTTGGTTTTACTGTCGTACATCTGACAGTGTATGCTCTCTTTCCCAAGTTATCGTACACTGTTGTATAAAATAGCGAATGCCGCAGCTCATGCATAATTTGCAGTATTTATCTTGTGTGTGACGGACAGTTGTTTTACTCTCGATGTAAGCAGTGTTAGTTCTAACATGTCTATTTTTCGTTTAATTCGAGAGATGTCTTTCTGTAACTTTGCTAGTCTGTTTTCGATTTTTCTATTACAGATATACCTTTGTTTACCCTCAGGATGAATCACGACGATATGATGCTATAGAATACGCGATTGTTGGATACTCGAAGAGAGAGTGCGCACAACCATGACATCCAGCGAATTGACCCGATTACTTGTCCGACCATGGTTTAATGCCGGCTCAATCCCCAATGCCTGCTCAATCCCCAATGCCTGCTCAACCTCCAATGCTTGCTCAACCCCCAATGCCTGCTCAACCACCAATACCTGCTCGATCACCAATGCATGCACGCCCATAAAAAGGTAACAACGAGCAAAAATATGACAACCCTAAAATAGGAAATAGCAAGCAAAAGACTTTAGAAAACAACAAGGTGATACCCTCAAAAATGTTATCACCTCCAAAAAGCCATTGACAAGCAAAAAGCTGATACCCTCAATAAAGGTTTTCTGCTCCAAAAAGCCTATAGCAAGCAAAAAGCTGATACCCTCACAAAAGGCTATTGCGTGCAAAAAAAAAAACAGGCTGCAAAGGCGGAAGCTAGCGCAACACACACTGCCCCTATTCCGGAACAAACAGGAGTTAAGAATATTGTTGATCCGTCGTCTTTAGCGCCGGCTACTGTTAGCATAGGTCAATCGGTGCCACAGAGCATTGATCCGTCTTGAACTTTGTCTTCGACTGTTAGCTCGGACCCGCTATCGAGTCGGACTAGTGCTACAACATCGAGTGCTGCGCCATTATTGTTGTTGGATGCGCCCACGTCTACCGATGACACGTCTTCGCTTCAGGATCCGCCTACTGTCGAATCGGATTCAGGTTCGGATATCACTCTGGATCAATCTGCTTCGTTGCGTGAGCCTATATTTTATCCGCCTACCTCTGTCGGTATTTTGGCAAATAGTTTTGAAGCGTCAACATTTTTACCATGCACTGAACATGTCAACATCTTCCATGATTACATTGGGATGCAAGGAATTAGTGGAACACCCTGAATCTAAATTGGGTACATTTCAAAGACTCCAATGCACCGTGAATGTTAAAATGGGCAAACAAGTTGAGGATGCATCTGTAGATGACAAGGACTGGGTGCTAAACACAAAAGCGCTCCAGCTGACAAAAAACACTTTGCTATCTGAGCTGATTGAGGATCTCGGGGTAGATTTACAAAATTAGTTAGAAAAGTAGGAGCGAGAAGAAAGTGGCTGGAGCATTAATACAGTAATCAGTGTTCAGCTTAAATTTTACAAGACAGGGATTAAATGAACAAAACGTCTTGGGGACTATGTTCCTTGACCCAAAACTGTCCATGTCACCTACATATTGAAAACATAAAGACAAAAAACAATAATTGAGTGCTCACTAGCTTGATTGCACATTTCCACTTGAAACAACATACAAATCTCACAAGGAAAAGACGAGAATTATAGTATACTTACCTCCCGCACAAATACACTAACTCTAATTTTCCAAACCTTGTCTTGAACAAACCTGTTGCTCTGAAAGATATTCCAGTCATATAAAGAGATTGTGAAGTTAATATTAGACTCTATCAGCTCACAAAAGAGAAGGAAGGTAATGGTCTTGTCAATATATACAGAGGTAGTTTAGGAGCCAGTGATGAGCGTACGATCCATCTTGTGCAAATCTTATATAGAGAAAACTTTGTCTGTACATTCTGAATGCATGGCATGCACGAAAGCAAAAAAGCTTAACATGTAAAATTGTTCGCGTCCAGTACAGGCTTGCAAAACATCAGTATGCCTGAAGAAGGTGAAATGTACCAATTCTCTGCCATGTACGCAATAACGAGACCACCCGCTGATTGTTTTTATGACTGTGAATCTGTGCTGGAGCCTAAACACAAGGAAAACATGTAGTTAACTTACACAAGTTGTGCATGTACAGGCATGTACAGTTATACTCTAGTCGATAAAGATGGTAAAATTGTGAGGCACAAAGTAGTCGTTTCGACTACAGTTCCACTTGAGGAGATGGAGACACATCTTGTTAAGATTATGTTGCTGGATTTTAATGATTACATAGACACCTTACCATTGTACCCCCAACCCGTCCTCACACAACAAGACCTAAAAAGATATTGCGAAAACAAAACATGTGAGTGCTGCGGGGACACTTTTGAAGAAAAAGGTAAACAAATAGTTCGCCTCCATAATCCTTACATCGGAAGAGTCTCTGGACCCAACAAAGAAGTGGTAACTGGGAACTTTATTGGGGCTCTGTGTTTTAATTGTAACTTTAGAATCACGGAGAAACTCAAGTTCATGCCTTGTATAGCAGACAATGCATCAGCCTATGATTTGAGATTTATATTGAGAGGATTGGACAGCGCTAATTTCTCGAATACCCGTGTGTTACTGAAACAGTCGGAAAATATGTTCAGCATCTCTGTCTCCTTGAATGATGACACGAGCAAGTACGGTGTCAAGTTCATCGACTCGAACTCGTAAAATCTTATTGATAGTGGTCATGACATGCCGATCCTGAAATCTCATCTCACAAGTCTCGGCTACAGTGACAAAGTTCTAGAGCTCGCTACTTCAAAGGTCATTTCTGATATGAGGCCATCACATCGGATTCTGTGCAGAATCAAACTGAAATTCCTTCGCAACAAGCCTTTACAGTAAACTTCGAGGCTAAGGAATATCGGACTCTGATTATGCTGACGTGATTGAAATGTGGCAGGCAGCTGACTGCATGGCTTTGCGTGACTACGTGATCATCTACCTCCTCATCGACACGTTGTTACCGGTCGAAGTCTCCCAAAAGTATAGAGAGAGACCATGACAAGCGACTACACCCTGGATCCGGTCCATTTTGTGAGCTCACCTGGCTTTGCAATGCAAACCGCCCTCTACGAAGGCAAGATGAAACTAGAGCTGGTCAAAGATATCGATCTACTCCACTTGATTGTCAAAAATACACGAGGCGGATTGGTGACGTTGACGAAAGGTCTTACCAAGATAAACAATCCCCGATGCAAAGACTATGACCCTAGACTACCTGTATCATCAGCAGCAATGTGGGACTTTAACAGTCTTTATGGTGGTTGCTCGAATGAGCCCCTTATCATTGACGAAATCTACGAGTTCACACCCGAAGAAATTCAAGCATTCGACTTGTTAAACACGGACTGTTCTGGCGAGTAAACGTACATAGTCTGTATCGATGCCGAAGTCAGCGACGAAATTGCACGAAAACGGACGAGCTCCTAGTACTGCTACATTATAAAGAAGTCAGCTTGGACGATTTTTCGCCCTTCACAAAAAATCTCTTGGCAGGCTCGGAACATCTCAAAAATCGAAAACGAGCAGACCGTAAGCTGGTTGCCAGTCATATACCCCAAACTGACTACCTCGTGACGGTGGAATTATTGCAAGTAATCTTCAGGCAAGGACTGGAAGTCTCCAAGGTTCATAGAATTTTTTGTATCAAGCACGAATCAGTCTTCAAATCATTCATTATGAAAAATATCCATAAACGTCAAGAGCCTCCAAACTTCTCCGAAAAGTCCCTGTATAAACTGCTCTCAAATAGTATAAAAGTTAAGCTACTGTTCAATCTCCTCAACAGAAGTCAGGAGGCAAAGGTCGTGTGCACAGTTAACTAGTTCCGAAAACATGCTGCGAACCCATGATTGAAAAACTACTACGCTATCGACCCCGAAACAGTCATCAAGATCCTACAACAAAAAATATCCGATTGGATTGAAGCTTGAAAAACCTAAAGCAAAAGTCTACTGCTTCTTTTATGACACTTTGAAACCTAAATACGGTAACAATGTCTAGCTCATATACCTGGACACAGACTCGTTGCTGCTCCAGTTCAAAGGAGTGACCGACATTGAGACGGAAATGCGTAAGCCTCCTCTGGCTGCATTGAGGGACTTCTTCAACCACCCGAAAAATTAGCTCTTGTACGATGCAGCAAAGAAAGGACAGCTGGGACTACTGAAAAGCGAAACAGCCGACGACTACCCGAGTGAAATCGTTTGGTTGCAACCAAAGGGTTACAGCATGTTGCTCGAGTCCGACGCCGCAAAATCAGATGCAAATAGTGTCATTTACCAGACACAAGCCAAAATCAGACATGAACAATACAGAGATATCCATAACCAGAAAACATACACACACTTTGAGTCCGTACACAACATTCGCTCACAGGCATGCAAGCTTCAAACTGTACGCAATATTAAAAATTACCTCAGCGAGTTTGAAAATAAGCGCTACTATGTTAATACGTGCACAACTCTTGCCTAAGGGCATCCAGACATTCCTAAAAAATCCATTGAAGTTGAACCTACTGTCACTAAAAAGAGGAAACGATGTGTCATGGATGATGACATCGATGTAAAAATGGATTTAACTTGGAAGAGACGTGAGCCGGGTGAGGCCGTCTTTAGCGTGTGTACTAGGGTGAATGACGAGAGTACGTCCACGTCTTCAGGTTTTATTCTGTAAATGTTCCTTGTATATAAATGTCCCTTATATGAAAATATTCCAATGTAAATAAATACAAATATACTTGAACATGTTTTATTGTCCATAGGCGTACGCATTGAAAATACGTGAACGTAAACCCCTGCAACCGCTTTTAAAATGATGAAAATAGATTGATGTATATGTTCCTATGTAATCATGTATTAAATGAATAAATAATAATAAACTTGAACATGATTCATTGTTCATAGTCATACGCATTGAAAATACGTGAACGTATAATGCCTGCGCCTACTATTTGTATCTAATATATCGCTGTGTCCAGACGAAACGAATAAAAGTATATACATACATACAAGGAGAAAGCGGATGGATTCAATTATATAATATAGCTTTTGCTCTATAATAACAACGAACGTACATAATTCCGAATTTCACTAATACGTATTTTGGTAAACATACCAAATTTAGATAACGATCGAGCAAAAAATTCTATTACAACGGTAACTACATCGTTTAATAATACACTAAATACGATAATGTTCGAGCAATAAAAACCCTTGCAGTAACAGCGTTCATTCCGGATTGAGCGAGACCCTCTACAGTTAGAGTTATACAAAGAAAATGTATGGAAACTTTCAGTATTGCCCCAAGAAACTCTTTGACGGAGAACACATTGGTAATTGCACTGTCTGCTGTTCGATTTCGCTCAGTTTTACCTGTGTTGCCTAAATTTTGATACTGTGTAGTAATGGAAAAGTTATTCCCAAAGTGGAGATAAACACATTATTTAGTATGGGTTCCCGTGGAAATTAATCATCGGATGATGGTAGTCTAACATTTGATTTAGGTCAGTAATCAAGGTTATTAGCTTTTCGATGTGGGTAAACCTTTCGTTGGTTTTGATTGGGAGGGAACTGCGGTTGAACGCCACGGGACTCTGCCGTTGTGGCGTCTCTTCCGACGGTGGCCTGTGGATTCGGCATTATCTATCCAATAATTTAGGGATGTGTATTTCTCGCTCTCCGCTTTCAGGATAAATTAACAAAGTAAGAACACTATCATACAACTAGTTCTTCATTCGTTAATTTAGCTTCTCTGACTAGAAAGTTGCAGTAATGTTGGAATAGGTAGTGTGCACTTACCTATCTGTTGGTTAGGATTACTTGCATTAGTTAATCGTAGCCCTCGCTGGTACATATACAGATACAGACACTAGGCCGCATCCCCCAGAAAGGGGGGTGGCCGACGGCAAGGCGCACCTCACACCCTCATGCGCTCACACTCACACAACTTAGCCCTTTTGTGCTAAAGGGTCCGGCCGGTATCCCCTCAACTTACACTCTGGGTCCCGAATGCACCGAGGAACCGTCG
>SDVV010022114.1:0-13006 GCA_016164225.1 Gammarus roeselii | reverse complement strand
ACGGTCCTCAGAGTATCCTTCTCAGTGTCCTGCCCACCACACTACGGTCCTCAGAGTATCCTTCTCATTGTCCTGCCCACCACACTACGGTCCTCAGAGTATCCTTCTCATTGTCCTGCCCACCACACTACGGTCCTCAGAGTATCCTTCTCAATGTCCTGCCCACCACACTACGGTCCTCAGAGTATCCTTCTCATTGTCCTGCCCACCACACTACGGTCCTCAGAGTATTCTTCTCAGTGTCCTGCCATCCATACTACGGTCCTCAGAGCATCCTTCTCAGTGCCCTGCCCACCACACTACGGTCCTCAGAGTATCCTTCTCATTGTCCTGCCCACCACACTACGGTCCTCAGAGTATTCTTCTCAGTGTCCTGCCAACCATACTACGGTCCTCAGATCATCCTTCTCAGTGTCCTGCAGGCCAACTACGATCCTCAGCGTATCTTTCTCAATGTTCTGCGTAGCTTACTACGATCCTCAGAGTATCCTTCTCAGTGTCCTGCGCACCGTACCACGATCCTCAGAGTATCCTCCTCAGAAACCTGCGGACCATCCTTGGGTCCTTAAAGTCTCTTTTTCAGTGTCCTTAATCCTTAGCCTCCTCGAGAGTATCCTGTCCGGCATCTCACTTGCTGCCCGCTCTAATAACCGGTGACCGGGAGATCCTTTTCTGCCTTCCTTTTTTTCTTCTGTGTTTCGTAGGCGGTACTTTGCTGCTCAAGTGCATCAGGATGACGCCTTCGGCTAAAATGCTAATCGGGTTATCCTTAAGAGGTCAAGGAAAAACGGGGAAGAACCGAGCCGAGATCGGACTCGTGTAATAAAAATGCACCGCTTTAACAAGGGATGACGGTGAGCTGACGATGCTAGGCGGTGAGGCATGAATGACGTTGAGCTGACGATGCTAGACGGTGGGGCAAGGATGACGTTGAGCTGACGGTGCTAGAAGGTTTGGCAGGGATGACGGTGAGCTGATGATGCTAGACGGTGAGGCAAGGAAGACGGTGAGCTGACGATGCTAGACGGTGAGGCAGGAATGACGTTGAGCTGACGGTGCTAGACGGTTAGGCAGGGATGACGGTGAGCTGACGATGCTAGACGGTGAGGCAAGGATGACGTTGAGCTGACGATGCTAGACGGTGAGGCAAGGATGGTGTTGAGCTGACGATGCAAGATGGTGAAGCAGGAATGACGTTGAGCTAACGATGCCAGACGGTGAGGCAGAGATGACGTTGAGCTGACGATGCTAGACGGTGAGGCAATGATGACGTTGAGCTAAGGATGCTAGACGGTTAGGCAGGGATGACGTTGAGCTGACAATGCTAGACGGTTAGGCAGGGATGACATTGAGCTGACGATGCTAGAAGGTTAGGCAGGGATGACGTTGAGCTGACTATGCGAAACGGCAGGGCCGGAGCAACGTTGAGCTGACGATGCTGGACGCCGAGGCACTTGCAGTGACAACCTAAAAATCCTCATTGATTGTAGTTTAAAGAACCTTGGCAATGTTGGCCACTCAACAACCATGGAGACCACCAGTATGCCTGATCAACATTATAGGTCTTAAAAGGCGACTCCGACCTGTTGAGAACTGTTATGAATAATGACCATCTTTGTGACGTCTGTGCTCACCGATATGGTCAAAATCGTGTCTGAAAAAATAAATTGGGTGATGACTAACATTGTTTAGGGCAAGACGTATTACCATGATACACAATGGACGGAAATGAATAACGTGTAACATTCTTCAGGAAAAGACGTATCTTCATGCTACACAATGGACGGGAATGAATAACTTGTAACATTCTTCAGAGCATGACGTATCAACATTCTACACAATTCACGGGAATGAATAACTTGTAACATTCTTTAGGACAAGACGTATTAATATGCTACTCTGTGGACTGGAATGAATAACTTGTAACATTCTTCAGGAAACGACGTATTAACAGGCTACACAATGGACGTGAATGAATAACTCGCAACATTCTTCAGGACAAGACGTATTAACATTTTAAAGAATGGACTGGAATGAATAACTTGGAACATTGTTTAGAACAAGACGTATTAACATGCTAAACAATGGACTGGAATGAATAACTTCTAACATTGTTTAGGACCAGACGTATTAACATACTAAACAATGGACTGGAATGAATAACTTTAAGGATTTGAAGGATTTAAGGATTTAAACTTGTAACATTGTTTAGGACAAGGCGTATTAACATGCTAAACAATGGACAGGAATGAATAACTTGTAACATTGTTTAGGACAAGACGTATTAACATGCGAAACAATGGACAGGAATGAATAACTTGTAACATTGTTTAGGACAAGACGTATTAACATGCTAAACAATGGACAGGAATGAATAACTTGTAACATTGTTTAGGACAAGACGTATTAACATGCTAAACAATGGACAGGAATGAATAACTTGTAACATTGTTTAGGACAAGACGTATTAACATGCTAAACAATGGACTGGAATGAATAACCTCTAACATTGTCTAGGACAAGACGTATTAACATGCTAAACAATGGGCTGGAATGAATCACTTGTAACATTGTTTAGGACAAGACGCATTAACATGCTAAACACTGGACTCGAATAAATAACTTGTAACATTGTTTAGGACTAGACGTATCAACATGCTACACAATGGACGGGAATGAATAACTTGTAACATTGTTTAGGACAGGACCGTATTAACATGCTAATAATGGACTGGAATGAATAACTTGTAACATTGTTAATAACAAGACGTATTAACATGCTACCCAATGGATGAGAATGAATAACTTGTAACATCGTTTAGGACAAGACGCATTAACATGCTAAACAATGGACTCGAATGAATAACTTGTAACATTGTTTAGGACTAGACTTATCAACATGCTACACAATGGACGGGAATGAATCCCTTGTATCCCTCACTAATTGTTTAAAGTGCAAAATTGTATGTATTCACATAACCCAACATTATTTTTGCAAGGGACGGAGAGAGGAGTAGGAGGAAGGACGCTAGACATCATCATGTCTGTAGACTGTCTCGAATATCCTCATATTACCAGCATAGTCGAGGAGGAGGGGAGGATTCTGTCGTGTTATCCTACGACCTTCAGAGTATCCGTCACAGCGTGTTGCGCGCTATCCTGTTCTCAAGGATGTCTTTCCCATGCTATCTAAAAGATGTCGTTC
Organism: Gammarus roeselii; assembly: GCA_016164225.1. Classification (NCBI taxonomy): domain Eukaryota; kingdom Metazoa; phylum Arthropoda; class Malacostraca; order Amphipoda; family Gammaridae; genus Gammarus; species Gammarus roeselii. Next base: position 9,801 of record SDVV010022114.1, on the reverse strand, counting down.
TCAAGCGGACTCTTTCACATGAGATTGAAATCCAGTTCTTTTCAGCTTTGTCGCAATGGGACCACTTGCGCACAAAGGAAACCCAATGCGACGGTTTACCACGCGGTATCTCGAAGATACCGTGTGGATGATGCTTGAAATTTCCTTGCAGTTATTACAGCTTTCATGGCAAAGATGGAGAATTTTAAACAAGTTAAACATTGAATGCAAACTTAAACATTTTGATTTATTATTCACACTAAATTTCAAACTTCTTATACTGGTATTTTGTAAACTAAGGAATAAGTGAGGCTTAACCGTTCAATGTATCGAAACCACAGTTATGTGAATCCAGCTACATTGCATAATGCTGAGTGTTTTTATTAATTTTACAGAATTCAACAGGAAGGTTACTACGACAGGTATCGAACATACTTTCATTCACAGTTGGCCGTTAACATAGCATCACTGGAATATTTCCAGCTCTGTGTTTAGTTAATGACTGAAATTGCCTTGTTGAACTAGAATGCATGTGGAATCCAGCCTAGCCTCTATAGATCTTAGCGATGTCAATAGGCCTGTGACGGACACACTGACCTGGCTCACTTGAACTCGCGCTAAATGTAGCTCAAGAAACGCTCCAACAGTTTGGTTCACCGGTACCAATTTTCAATTGATAGTATTATAACTTTTTCATCGCTTGCAGATTCATAGCAGTTGTTTAATTTTTCAGAGTGAGGTATTTTAATTCAAAAAACTCGATAGCATGCTAATAAGGTAACTTTGGTACAGGACAATTAATAAATTGATCAACCGAATGATATCAGGGCTGGTAATATTCCTGGATTTTTTTCTGATTTTACATGGTAAGACTTGTTCAAGGATAATGTTATCCCATAAGTAAATGAACTTCAAATCTAGTAATCCAACCATCCCCTAGCAACACAGAGAACCCACCCTCAAGCTACACTGAGGGAAACATCTAGGCTGCTTGCACACAGAATCATGTTTATTAACTCATAGAGTGGGATCATTCAACCAGTGCCAATTCGGAACCAAGGATATTAACTCTGTATACATGTACAACAGTGCTCCTAGTTTTGATAATCGTAACGGCATTCCTGAGCATTAAAGCCCTACGTCATATCTTGACATGCCGTTTTTTTAGGACATTTGCTTACGACATTTGCTTATATGACTTTATTTCTTATATTCTACCAACAGTTATCAGGATATGCGCCATGCATATGGTGCGGATCCTGATCCAACTGCCAATCCTATTCTGTTCTACCATTGGCATTGCACGAGACTTATTCTCGTAAGACTTTCCATCCTTTTCTACTCTGCTAGCTAGCACAGCCTATTCTGATCAGCCTGTCAATACTAATCAGGCTGTTCATTCTGCCCCACGTATTCTCAATATGTGTCCAATTCTGCCAACCCAAGCTGATCAAACCAAACCATTACATTTTGCACACTGCACTGCCTATTCTAACTACCTTCGATGCCTATCATGACCTGCCAAACCAGCCCGTCTATTCGGCTCAACGAGCCGACACTACCTATTCTGATTAAATTCTCTATTGCCTATTCTGGCCTGCCAAACTAACCTGATGAAACCGCCCTGTCTATTCTGCCAAGCCGGTCGGCTTGCTGCCTATTTTGATTGACTCTCTATGCCTACCCGCCCTGACAAGCCAACCCGGTCAAACCTGCCTATCTATTCTGCCAAGCTCCGCTTGTCCTCCTCTTGTCCTGACCGGTTCCTGAGCCCCTGTCCCAGCAGTGTTCAGCAGCAACGGTACCCTCACCTCTCCTTGCTGCCCAGCGCAACCTAAGGGCGACTCGCTGCTGAGGCCCCCCAGTGGCGACTCTGGCAACCTTCTAGTGGCCATCATTAAAATCAAAACGGCAGGTACCATCACCTGCACAAATCTAGCATGTGATGGTACCTTTTTGAAGGGCTTTTATGAATTTCTGTTTTGTGAAGGCTGGAGTATTGAGTTCCTTGAATAGTGTCAATATTGGTCATCCATTTGAAAGCCGTACTTGTCATTGTCACATAAAAGGCCGACTGTTCATATTATTTACTGAGGCTGCTCAATCTTATCCAAGTGATTGTGCTCTTAGGATCGGGGCATCAAAGGCTTCATTCTATCCTGATCAATACGTAAATGGCAACAACATTTGTGTACTATCAAAGCCTAACTGAATGACCGTTAGACTATTAACGTTTATTACATGAATACATTATTTTTTTGGGGGTGGGGGACCAAACATTCAAGTGCTAGTAGCAAGAAATTGATGTGACCTTTTGAGGTTAGAAAATAAAACCATGTTTTTTGATTGCATTAGCAATCCAGCTCTATTTAGTTAACATATGTATAGGCATGTTGTTTGACGAGCAGGTCCATCAGACGAGATTTGTATATAATATTCTCCTATACAACACAGTTCTGATACCTTCATGCTGCTAAAGTATATTCAACAGTTCACAGATACAGTCATGCAGTTAAGTATGCACCTAAAATTCAAAGTAATATTTAGGTTCATTCCGTTCACTCCATTAAATGTTTTTCTAAGTAATTTTGAATATTATTTCTGTTACATACTGCAAGAGCTGTTTTAACCGCATTGTGTAGATACGTGTTTTGAATAACATCCCAATCACGTGTTGTCATTCGAACAACGTGTCTAAACAAGAACCGAATGATATCAAGGAGTCCTGAGTCATCACATTGAGCGAGACGGGTGCATGATAATCGATGCCTTTATTAATACCCTCTCAGATATTCAGCCGCTGGCATTCATCACATGCTTAGCAAGTTTGCATTTGTCGACTTTATTCTAAAATCTCTAAGCTGTTTATAATCAATACGCTTTTTTTTTATAATCTTTAAGCTGTTTATAATCTCTAAGCTGTTTTTAATCTCTGAGCTGTTTATAATCTGTAATCTGTTTATAATCTGCAAGCTGTTCATAATCTCTAAGCGGTTTATAATCTGTAAGCTGTTCATAATCTCTAAGCTGTTTATAATCTGTAAGCTGTTTATAATCTGTAAGCTGTTTATAATCTGTAAGCTGTTTATAATCTCTAAGCTGTTTATAATCTTTAAGCTGTTTATAATCTCTAAGCTGTTCATAATCTCTAAGCTGTTTATAATCTGTAAGCTGTTCATAATCTGCAAGCTGTTCATAATCTCTAAGCTGTTTATAATCTGTAAGCTGTTTATAATCTCTAAGCTGTTTCTAATCTTTAAGCTGTTTATAATCTCTAAGCTGTTTATAATCTCTAAGCTGTTTATAAGCTCTAAGCTGTTTATAATCTCTAAGCTGTTTATAATCTGTAAACTGTTTATAATTTCTAAGCTGTTTATAATCTTTAAGCTGTTTATAATCTCTAAGTAGTTTATAATCTGTGCGCTGTTTATAATCTCTAAGCTGTTTATAAGAGTATCAACTACCTATCTGCCTCGGTGGTAGGAACACAATTAAATGACAATCTTAGTAAACACACTGCTAAGCAGGGTTAGTCTTGGTGAAACGACGCTGATAAATGCAGACAGGGGCAATCTTCATCAATTCTAGGCTGAAGTTTTTTATTTATTTATGAAATTTTTGTGTGATATTTAAAAGTATCTCCATCATTTTAAAGAGTTTTACAATTTCTATGAAATAAATATGAGAAATAACAATAACAGTTTAATTATCTTACGATGTTCTACGAACATATACTCTGTAGTTTCTGACAAGCGTGAACGGTTTAAAAAATATATAGTTGTCGTGAACAAGTTATCTACTTGTTATTAGGTTGCGTATTGATAGACAAATAGCGCTAGTAGGATATCAAATAATATCTCCTTGTGCAGTCTTGCTATGCACTACTATATGGCGCATTAATGATATCTCCTTGTGCAGTCCTCCAATGCATTACTATACGGCGCACTAGTCAAATTCTAGAATAAAAAATGCTCGGCACGCTCCTGTTTTTTCAAGAAAGTTTCATGCCTCCTTCTGCTGGAAGAATTACCTCCTGTTGCAACGACTAACATCTCACATTGGGAAAAAATGCCAAACTTTATGTGCGCGAATAAAGATTTGTATTAATTTATTTCTTCGTGGAAGCTACGTGGACGTTTTTCTTAGTGTGCCGAACTAGACTGTCTCCTTCCTCATGGATTTGACCGCGTCAAAATTAACTCTTAGATTAGCGATTTTCCGTAATCAAAATTTGTGGGGGGATATTAGAATAAAAAATTATACAGCGATGGCAGAACACAAAACAATCAATAACAAACACGATTGTATTTAAATGAAACTTTACTGTTACCATAGTACATTCTCAGCAATGAAATGTGTGAGGTAAAACATAGCTGCTAAGCCGAACCAAAAATTTTTTATTGAAGATATGCTTGTTGTGTCCCAAAACGGTAGCAGATGTTCGACAAATCTTGAATTAGATATTGGAGCCTGAGCTGGGCATGTGTAGACTGTTAGCGGGTCGTAAAATATAGCGGCTATTGAGCTGGTCGAAGGGCCTGCAAGACGATCGATTAGATACTGGACATTTAGGGGCTTGCAAGAATAATACCGACTGAAGCGTTCGGTATGAAGCTGGGATACAAGGAGAGGTGGGGCGGTAGGGTGAGGGTGGATGCAACAAGGGGAAGTTTTAGGGTGTCAGTTAGTTACTTAATATTTTACTGGTGGTACAATATTTGCAGGATGAAAGCTGGTAGGATAACAGCTGGGGATGCATGAGGAATACATGATAATTGAAGATTAATTTTGATACAAATGAATCCTGTTACAAATAAATCCTGAAACAAAGGAATTTTGACACAAATACGTTCTGATATAAATGAATCCTGCTACAAATAAATCCTGAAACAAAGGAATTCTGGTACAAATAACTTCTGATATAAATGAATCCTGATACAAATGAATTCTTATACAAATAAATCCTCATACAAATCAATTCTGATACAAATGAATAGTGATACAGATGAATTCTGATGTTAATGAATCATGATACAAATAAATCCTAATACAAATAGATCCTGATATAAATGAATCTTGTTACAATGAATCCTGATACAAATGAATCCTGAAACAAATGAATCCTGGTTCAATTGAATCCTGATGCAAAGGAATTTCGATAAAAATGAATCCTGGTAAATGAATCCTGATGCAAATTAATTCTGACACAAATGGATCCTGATACAAATAAATAAGGTTACAAATGAATTTTGATACAAATTAATTCTGATAAAACTGAATCCTGATTCAAATGCATTCTGAAACGAATGAATGCTGGTGCAAATGAATTTTCATACAAATAAATTCTGCTTCAATGAATTCTTATACTAATGAATCCTGATGCACATGAATGCTGCAGCCGCTATGGTAGTAATCCACGCATGAGAGAAGTCATTTGTCTAGTGGGCTGGTGGAGGGTGACGTTGGCCGGATGAGATCAGGCATAGGTGGATGAGATGCAGATGTGAGTGGATGAAAATTAACGCGTCGGTGGATGAGAAGCCTATAAAGGTGGTGACTGTACGAGGGGCAGCCACCTGTACGGGGGACAGGGGGGTGGTGGAGGATATTCCTCTGCCAGGGTCCGATAAGCCGTGCATTGAGAGCAGCGGATCCTGTGGTGATGGGAGGGTCACTGACCCCATGGGGGAGCAAGGGCGGTGGTTCCGGCGAGGTAGAGGAGGAGGGGTGTTGATTAGGAAATACCTTATGATTTATTCAGCTCTTGATAATGTTCTTTAATGTAACCTAATTAAGAGTCTGGAGAACAGTTTAGAGGGCATTTTATCATTCATACGTTCAATCTATTCAGCGTTTACTTTCTTTTTAATGTCACATACTCTACGGTGGGAATCGTAAAAAAAATCTGCTTCTTTGAAAGGTGCGGTAACAAATCAAAATATATGAATGTTTCAACTCTGTTAGACACACGTTGGTCAATAATTGTGTTCCCGTTTTTGGGAAGCTTAGCGCATAGTTTGATGTCCTGGAGTACGATACCGGCGGCTCACTCGAGGTGCGCTGTGACAAATTTAATTTGAACTTTTGTTTCGCTTATTGTAACAGTGTGGTTGTTAATGAATTTCGTGTGTTATATTTAAGAATTAGAAATCCATTGCTAGATGCTGGAAATAACAGATTTATTAATAATAATAGTAACAACAATAAATTGAAGCCCTAAATCTGGAGTGGTTATTACGGTAACCTAAATATAATGGTGTACAAATCAACCATACTTAGTGACACAGTTCATTCCAACTGTGTAACATAAATCTGGTGTACACTGGGTGTGGAGCTGTAATTAAAGTTTTTCTGAGTTTTTCTAAGAACCCGTGTAATATGAACTATATCCAGTAATTTCTTTTTCCCTCCTTACTCTTCCTAGACCTCATCGTCCAGGGAGCTATAGGTACCATGAGTTAGCACTTGCGCCCGGTCCTCACTCCTCCCCTGAGCCTTTAGCTGCTTGTGCCGGGGTGTGAGTGCATGTGGTGTGACTTGACCAAGCAAGCTCGCCGCTGCAGGTCATGAATGTGACCAAGCAAGCTCGCCACTGCAGGTCTTGAATGTGACCAAGCAAGCTCGCCGCTGCAAGTCATGGATGTGACCAAGCAAGCTCGCCGCTGCTATTCATGAATGTGAAAGCCCACTTGTAAAGATGAGTGAGGACACTAAAGTTGGTCCTCTAAACTTTGCTGTACGATGGTGAGAAGATTCAGCAAGAACACGTGCAGTTATTTGCAAAAGAGACCAGGTTTTAAATAATTAGGAATATAGTACAATAAAGAATAATCTTCATGGATAACAAATACCATCGACCCATGTTTTGTTGTCTGTATTATAATAGGCAAGCACTGCTTATTGAACCTTGAACACATCATTGTGGTGATACATGTATCATCCAATATGTTGTATGTACTTTAACAACGTCATAATACATAAGCATTAGGACGATGCACTAATTAGACAATGATAAAAAGGTGGTCGCACTGTAAATGAAGAACTTTATTGATGATGCTACTATGCCATCAAAGGTCTGCCATCAAAGGCCTATAAACGTTGCCACTCTGCCATCGACGATTGCCTGTAAACGTTGCCCCTCTACCGTCGACGGTTACCCGTAAGCGTTGCCACTCTGTCATTTACGATTACCTGTAAGCGTTGCCACTCTGCCATCGACGGTTGCCTTCAAACGTTGCCACTCTGCCATCGACGGTTACCTGTAAACGTTGCCGCTCTGCCATCGACGGTTACTTGTAAACGTTGCCACTCTGCCATCGACGGTTGCATGTAAATGTTGCCATTCTGCCATCGACGGTTACTTGTAATCGTTGCCACTCTGCCATCGACGGTTGCACGTAAACGTTTCCATTCTGCCATCGACGGTTACTTGTAAACGTTGCCACTCTGTCATCGACGGTTGCATGTAAACGTTGCCATTCTGCCATCGACGGTTACTTGTAAACGTTGCCACTCTGCCATCGACGGTTACTTGTAAACGTTACCACTCTGTCATCGACGGTTACTTGTAAACGTTACCACTCTGTCATCGACGGTTACTTGTAAACGTTACCACTCTGTCATCGACGGTTGCCTGCAAACGTTGCCAAAGATTAACTCCCGTCAGAATCAATCATAGATTTTATGCTATGGTGAAGTCCTTTTCCTTTAACTTGCTGATTAAGTCATCAATTATTTCAAAAACCTTGGCGATAATGAAAATTCAGCTGCTGTCAAGTGAAACCCCTTTATTGAGTTCGGCGATGTCGAGTTTAGTGTTAAAGACCCTTCAGTTGATAACAACTTGTTTCTCTTCTTACGACTGCTATTGAGTTAACTGCTGTGGAGTTCATTTCGGCTAAAGTTTCGTTTCCAGTTCACTTAATCCAAGTTATACAGGGCTTACCGACCGTTGTCTGTACATCGGAGGGCATCTCCTACTGTTTTGGTTACTGGTTATCATTATACAGGTTACGTTCGTGTGACTCATAATTTTTTCAAAAATAGGGTAATTTTGTAACGAAACAATACTGTCAGGAATTTCCATCTATCTTCCTAAGTGCAGCATGAACCTACCGCACCTTCCGGGCAGAGTACGTAGAGCAAAAGTAGACTGCGTACTTTACGAACTAAGCCGGACCTGTGCTATTTGACCTTCGTTCACGACGTTCTGTAATCTGCGCCGCTCCCAATACCTTTTTGGCAGAAAATCCCATTTATTTTCTTCCAGGTATGGAGTTCTATTTTAAAACAGTGAAATCCAACGAGTATATATGTAAACCATCAATCACGGCTTATTACATTTTTTTACAATATGACGGTAACATGAAATGAGTAGCTGTGTACCTAAGAAAGTTGTAGCAACTTCATAGCAGTGGAATGTGTTGTTTCTACAGGACAGGAACTCTGTCTCTGATCCCGCAGGAAATGCCCGCCTCTCCTCAGCACCTTCCGGCGAACAGAAATTGCAGGCGGCCGAAGATGAGGCCGTCATTACAGAGCCACTACTTTCTTTCAGAAAAAGTTCTGATTTACAGGACGATATTATCTGTTCAGAGAACTCAAATCTACAGTGATATTCCTTCAGACTGAAATAATGAAGCAAATTACATGCTATCAGACAGTCGAGAACAAAATAGCTGGATGACCGCTATTTCGGCTGGCTATTATTATCACAGCTCTAGTATGTGCATGGAGAGCAGCGAAATAAATTCATTAATGGTCACAGCAAGTACCCATTATTAAAATGACAAACTGTTATTTTTCAACTGCTAATCTCATAAGTAAGAAAATATCCATGTCTCAACATAACGGTATAATGAATGCTACAACACAAGCTCCAATTAAATTTAAACGAACTTTGAACAAAAAATATTAATAATTTTAGTGAAACTAAACAGTAAATGCTTTTATTTGCTAGAGTGTACGTGCACAGTAAGGCTTATAGCATATTCAAGTATATGGTGTGCATAACAGCATATTTATTTTGAATGTATGTTTCAAATAGTTTTTGTTAAATTATTGGTAAACAATTTTTAAGCATCCTCTATTTACAGTTGCATATAAGGACATTTTTCTCGTACATATCAGTCTCCGGTTCTCCTAAGCTGTTGAGATCACCTCTACCGGTGGGGACGTCGTGAACACGTGGTCAGCGATACACGGATGCTGAATATTAAAGCATCACTATTGATGGATATCATTTTTATGAGCTGAAACCAGGTTTGCTGCTAGCATCCTAAAATTCATTGAGCGTGACATCAACGCCTAGGAGGTATCATTGAGGATTTGCATCTACTTTTGATGGCGTTCACCTGCATCTCTATTGGCAGGCGGTGGTGGCACTAAGGGCGGGCATTTCCTGCCCTGTGCCGCACCTGCAGAATTTGGGCTGCGTTTAGGTCCTGTTGGGCACCTGTACATGGGCCTAGACTGGTGAGGCAGGTGTGCGTTAGGTCTTGTTGAGCACCTGTACATGGGCCTAGACTGGTGAGGCAGGTGTGCGTTAGGTCCTGTTGGGCACCTGTACATGGGCCTAGACTGGTGAGGCAGGTGTGCGTTAGGTTCTGTTGGGCACCTGTAGATGGGTCTAGACTGGTGAGGCAGATGTGCGTTAGGTCCTGTTGGGCACCTGTAGATGGGTCTAGACTGGTGAGGCAGATGTGCGTTAGGTCCTGTTGGGCAACTGTACATGGGCCTAGACTGGTGAGGCAGATGTGCGTTAGGTCCTGTTGGGCAACTGTACATGGGCCTAGACTGGTGAGGCAGATGTGCGTTAGGTCC
>SDVV010022113.1:0-13006 GCA_016164225.1 Gammarus roeselii | reverse complement strand
TCAAAAAGTGCCGCCACATACTTTTGAAGGGCTGAAATTTGGATATGTTATGTGTCCCATTGGGAGCTACAAATACTGAAAGTTTAATTGAAATTGACAGAGCCGTTTATGAGTGAAAAAATGAAGTGCTCAAAAAGGGCCTTTTTGGTCATTTTCGGCCTTTTTTGGCGCCATTTTGAAATATAAAGGTACAAGGAGTAGAGCTAGGGCTACGAAATTCTAATAGAATGTAGCCAAGATTGTTTTCTATCCAGCGCCCCTAGTCCCAAGGTCCTAACTGCAATATCTTCTTAATTATGATGTTTGGCGCAAAACCAAAAAGCCAGGGTCAATTCTGCTAATGGTATCATCTCCTACTAGTGTATTAATGTTTACGCACATTTTAATTTTTGACCTATCGGGGCCGAAAAAATTCGGCGGCGCTATCTAACCAGCTTTACAACAACACGCCAATATACCAACAGCCACGTTGATTACCGGAGTTCGTGAATGAGCAGATTAAGCATCTGAATAGGGAACTTTGTGACCTTGGAATTATTGACCAATATAACAAAAGCCACGTTGATTACCGGAGTCCGTGAATGAGCAGATTAAGCATCTGAATAGGGAACTTTGTGACCTTGGAGTTATTGAACCCAGCTGCTCTGCTTGGTTGTCCCCTGTAGTCACCATTTGCAAGAAAGATGGTAGTATCGGGTTATGTGTGGACTACCCAAAACTGGATGCTCACACTATCCCTGAGCACTCACCACAATTCCTTGGCTGACAGACTTTGTCAGGGAGCTTCATGGCACGAAATATTTTACAACATTGGACCTCCTGAGAGGCTATAACCAGATCCCAATCGATAAAGAGAGCTGAGAACTGACAGCATTCTCTACGTCAAGGTTGCACTATCACTGTAAATAGCTCAGTTCTATGTTACGCAATGCATTGGACGCATATCAACAGGAAAAACAAGCCATTTTAAAAGACTTTCCAGGGAAGAAAGTGGTCATCTATATTGATATTTCAATAATGGAGGAGAGCTTTGAAAAAAATTTGGCACTGGTCCAGCCAGTTTGGACTACCTTGGCTAGGTATGGCATAAAGGTTAAACCAGACATATGTCAGTGGTTTTCTGAGACTTGATTTTTTTGGGCCACACAATTAGTGTCACAGGTCTCAGGAAACAGAGCTCTTTTTGTAGAGAAAGTGGATGCTTTCCCTAACTCCCAAACCCCTGGAGAGATGAGTCAGTTCCTGGGACTGGTCAACTTCCAGCGCAAGTTATTGGAGAACACTTCAACAACCCAGATGCCCCTCTATGCTGTAACTGGAGGCAAGAAGAATGCACAGATTAAGTGGACTGAGGAAATGAAAGGGGCATTTGATCAACTGAAATCACTAATGAAGCAGGACATCAAGCTGGCCTTCCCAAATTATGATAAAGATTCGGACAAGTTGGAACTCTGGGTTGACGCATCTGCTGTGCGAGACAGAGCCTGCTCGCGGCAGCGCCAAGGAGATGAAGACCCAGTGATCGTCTTTGCTTCCATGACATTTAATGACTCAGAAGAATTATTCAACCACTGACCAGGAGCTTGCCACCCTTTGATGGGGTGTCAAAACATTTAGTTGTTTTGTGTGTGGCATAGCTTTCGTCCTGAAGACAGATCATCAGCCGCTCGTGTATCTGCACAGAATGAAGCAGGTGGATGGACGCCTTGCTTGAACTCTGACAGACCTTGCAGACTTCAACTTTACAATCAAGTTTACACCAGGCAAGAATAATACAACTGCAGATGCACTCTCCCGGATAAGGCTGCTCAAGCCTTTTGAGTCAAGTCAGCCTGAGCAAGAGGGGCTACCAGCAGGGCTGATGCTGGCTGGTGATGTAATGCTGGAAGGGGGGACTTCTTATTTATTAGTCTTCATCGCATTGTCCTGTCCCTTTGTATCCTTGGAGAACCAAAAACCTGTCAAGAGCTGCAGGAGCAGCTGGTAGATGAGGTACTAAAAACTTCAAAAAGGATGGGTTCACAAAGTTGACCCATCTTAGCCCACAGCAGCTGTGTCTCATGAGATACAGTAACCAGCTTCCCTGCTTATGGTGTTGCTGGCTGCCAGCTACCTGTTCTACAGGAGAGTGCTGGTGTATTTCTGGAGCAGTCAACCGGTGATCTATGAAGACAGTCAAGTGACCAATGGTTTGGCAAAACTGGTTCATCTACAATGTTTAGGATGCATCCATTTTAATGCTCTCCTTGAGGATGATGAAAATGTACCAGTACATATTCGACTCCTAAAATCTGCCGCTCCACCAGGGAGGATAGACTCTCCTACTAGACCTAAGGTGACTGTACTTGGAGGCTCACCCTATCTTGCTGCCTGTCCTCTTTGTCCACCATCAGCACACTCCAGGATTCTGGTAAAGCTGGCTGGATACTTGTTCTGTGGAATACTTGACACTGGAGCAGAGATCAGTTTGGTGTGGGAGGGAGTTTACTCAGTGGCAGACACAATCTGAAATTAATGATGAGCCAGAAAATGAGATTCTGGGTTTCACTGGAGCCATCAGTCAGACCCAAAGAGTTGAGGAGCTCACAGTCAATCTCCTTTCCAGGATGAGGTCTTACCCTCACAGCTTTGTTTTTGTAAACAATGATGTTATCCCTCAGTGTTTCCTTTTCAGTAAAAACTTTTGGTCCAGACATAGCCTAGTGATTGATGGCACAAATTTTTGCTGTGTCCAGGAAGAACTTGCAACTAGCTTGTTGATAAGCAAAACTAGACCTATTGTTGAGTCAGAGGGATTGAGCAACAAACAGATTATTACAGCTGAGTGTTGACTGTAAAGAAGACTCACTATTTACCACACTTAGTCTTCTTGATCATGAAACAATCCATTATAGGCAACAAACAGACTCTGCACTAAGGGAACTGACAGCAGAAGTCCGATCTGGTAGTCTGACATGTGAGTGGAAGAACTGTTTAGGGGAGTTCAAACAATATCATCAGCAGGAGATGAACTACTGTTTTTCACAAAGTGCCATCCAGTGGTGGTTGTTCCCATGGAATTGCTAATACATATTACCCTTGGGTTGCACTAAGATTTAGCTCATATTGGGCCCAACAATTTGTTGCACCTCCTGAGACAACTGGCTTGATATCCACACCAGTATCAAGCCGGTATCAAGAGCTTATAGGAATGGCCTCATGTTCTCGCATCAGGAGCTCTCCAAAAATACCCCCAAGGTTGGCACCACCATCCAACCTGCAGATGATCCTCCAGTATTTAATAATGTCTGCCCTGAGATATCTTCCTCTTATAGAAAATAAGCCAACTTGCTTCAGTCTGGAAAAGTAATCCAACTCAGCCAGACCATCCACACTCCTTGTCCATGTCACCTGTACAGACTCAAGCAATCTCAAATCCCCAAGAAAACCCACATCCCACACTGACAAACAATAATCCATAAGAGGCCTGATATGAATCACAATGAGGGACACCATGAAGTGAGGACTACCGCAAACGGTGGATCTCAGCAGGGTGTTGGCCAATCCTGAAGCCTTACCCACATCTCTCTGACATGATGGTGGAATTTCAGTTTTACATCAAACACTACACCAAGGTCCCGGTGAGATTGAACAAACTTAAATGGAATCCCTTTCAAATAGTACAGAGCCAGCGGATTCTCATCAGTCCACTTGGCAAATTCACAAGCAAACCTCAACACCACAGACTTCTCCAAGTTCAACCTCAAATTCCAAGACAAAGCAACTGTGCTCTGTCCAAATCCAACACACCAGTAACTGCAGACTCTTTCACCCTCTTGTACCAAAGGTACAGCTTGTAGTCATCAGCAAATGTTTTATAAGAACACAGCAATCCATTTGTAATGTAATTGACTTAGATCAGAAATAACACAGGGCGCAGTGTTACTGTCCACGCATGCGGGTGGGACAAATATAGTCCACTTATAATTATGACGGTCCTATTATTAGAGGAAGCGCAAATTTAATCTGATGATGTCAATCACGGGTGAAATTAAACCAATTTGTCTCCACTTGAATATATATTGTCATCAACTGGTAATTGGGGAAGGGTAATTTACAGGTAGTATTTCCTTCAACCAGTGTAAATGTAGGACTTGGGGTAGAATGACTGGTCATAACTGGGGAGAGAGGAACAGGTTATTCACAGGTACAGGAAGGATATAGGTAAGGTAAAGGATGGGTAGGTAAAAAAGCATGAGCAGGTGACTATTCTGCAAAAGAGATATATATAGAACAATCAATATGAGTCACAATCATGAAATTCCTCCTAGATGTCCTTGGAGAACATTGATCAAGAAATCTTATAGGGGAGGGGAATAAATATGAAGTTAGGAAATCATGCAAAATGGGTAAGTACAAATGAAAACAAGAAACCAAATCAAAACTAGTAATCAAGGGATAACGTCATTGAAAGGAAATTTAATTCAGCACATGGGATGTCATTAATTTAATGAAGAAAAACAACAAAAATGTAAATCAAGGGAAACAACTGAGCAAGGTCAATATTCAAGTAAACAAGGGATGGCTCAGGAAAGACCAGGTGTTGATAGCTAATGCAAGAACAACATTAATTAAGTGGATTTGGCTTCTTAAAAAGAAAGTGCAGAAATAATATAAAAACTAATGCAGAGATATGAATATTCATATAAGCCAAGGAAGTTATAACTTACTGACTTAAACAGATGCTGTCAAAATTAAGGGAAAGCAAAACAACTAAGAAGCTTATGAAACTTAAGCAAACATGCTTAATAATACCTATTATTCCTATCGCTAATCAACAAACCCCACTTTCTCTAAAGAGTTCAATTGATAATACAGAACAGATAAAAACTCACCCAGTACAGCAGCAGCCAAATAAATAACCAAGTGAAAGATTAAGATAGTTTATGACAACTTAGATATAGCACCAGCTCATGATAATAAGTCTGAAACAAACAAAAATAATAATTACACATGTTAACACACACATGAATGATTGAACACTCAGGACAACACATGCAAAAGCAAGGAACCATGTCACCAGGATAACAGACTGCATGGGTTCATAAGTAGAAACCACCCGGTAACGCCAGCACTGAACCATGTGGCACACCACTAACCACCTCTGGCGACTAACTACAACATCCACCAACAGCAACCTTCAAAGAACGACCAGCCATGAACAAACGAATCCAGCCAAGCAAAACTGACCCAATTTCCAAAGCTTGTGAATCAACACATCATGAGAAACCATTTTGAATGCATTTGAAAAATTGAGCAGCACAACATATATAATGTGGCCATCATTCACCCAGTCTGAAACATCCGAATAAGCCAAGAAAAGCTGATCCCCAGTTGAAGAAAATTTCCGGAATCCTAACTGGTGAGGGGAGAGAATCTTTCCTCAGCACACAGAGGTCAGACTGACAGGGCGGTAGTTCAGAGGATCATACCTTGACTTACCCTTGAACAGGGGGATCACAATTGACTCCAGCTACAAGTCTGGATGAACTTCACAAAGTAATGACATTTGAAATAGAATTAACAAAAGCCCCCAGAGTGGACCTGCACAACTCTTGAGAAGCTTTGGATGAAAGCTATCAGGCCCCATTGCCGACAAAGCATCTAGAGCCAACAACACGCTGTGCACCTGAGCATGAGTGACAACTGGATCAAGCATCCCTCCATGAAAGACCTGATTGGGAGCTGGATTAGGAGGAGCATCAACAACAAAAATATAAGCAAATGCATTAGCAAAAGTTTCACTCATGACCTGAGGGCAATCAACATACTCAAGTGCTGGATGAAGATAATACATTTTTGATATCTCATATAAATGGTGGATTGGAATAAGTTGGAGGTGACTGTTAATTGTGTGGGCTTCAACAAGCAGTTCAATGAGGAGCTTCCAATGAACTCCGAACAGATCCGTCCTTGGCCTTTCAACCCTGCGGAGGCAGCGAGCGGTTCTGAAACGGCTTTTCCTCAAGCATCTTCATCTAATGCTGAGGCTGACCAAGCTGACCGCAGCTTGTTGAAGGAGGGATCACCGGTCAGGTGAACAGGTGGGAATGAGGAAATGCATGGTGAGAGTTCTGCTGAGCCTGTTGCAGGTGCAGTTGATGGGCAGGCGAGCAAGCGGGGTGCGTTTCTTCTGCTGGGGGTAGACCCTTGATCTTGTGGTTGTGTGCATTTCCTGTGACAAGCATATTCACCAGATTCCAGCTTGTGTTGGCATATCAGAGTCAGCCTTTAGATGTCTGGTTGATGAGGATAGTATGGCCTAGCAGTTATGTTGCTGCAATTACTGTGTGAGGGGAATTTGAGACTGCAGTTTGCTAATATGTGTGATAGTCAGATCCAGTTATACTCTCAGTTGAACTTGTTGATCAGTGAGCTTGCTTCTCAAGTTCGCAAGATTGAGGATGGCTTGAAGCTGGCAACTGCTGGTTTTGTGACAGGTAGTTCTGTATCAAATTGTTGCAATGTTGTTAAAATTGTTAAGGATTGGCTGCAAGCAATGCCCTCCAAGCCTGTTTTCAGTAGGAAGTGAGAGTAGAAAACCATGAAGTTCAGGAGCAGGCTAAGAGGAAAGAGTCCATTATTATTAGAGGACTGCAAGGAAGTTACCAGGTACAGTGACAGAATTTTTCTCTGATGTATGTGGTTTTCTTCATTTAAACAGCTTTGTATTGGAAGTCTGAATCAGATTGGAGACACTGGTTTGAATAGAGCTGGGATTACTGGTTCAGATCAGAGAGTTGCCCTGCTCACATCAGTTGGCAGATTGAGGAAGTTTCAAGAGCTGAAACACGTGTTCATCCATGAGGATCTCACTTTTAACCAGAGGCAGGAGTTGCATTCTCATATAGCAGCTAGGTGGGGAGGTGCATCTGGTGGGGGGGCTGGTGTTCCTAGCCAAAATGGCTATTCTGGCTGGGGGATCATTCAGACCACCTTGGGAGATGGAGGTGACTCTGCAGATCACAGTTTCAGTTGGATGGCGGATAGCTCTGGGATTGGCCCTGATGCTTTTCCTTCACTAAATGGTTCTGTGATTGGAGCCAGTGCTGCCTCTGGTCCCTCTAATGTGAGAGGTAGAGTGGTTTGGAGAGGAAGTACAGGTTGGATGATTTTTCATTTTACAATTTAGCTTTATAAATTTGAACTCTTCGAATAATAAAATTGATTTCCATTCTACTCATATGAACAGTTCAAAGCTTCTGCCTAGCATCCATATTCCTTTGTTGGCATCTCTGGCTACAATATTGTCAGAGGCAATACTGATGGTGTGTCATTTAAGCATAGTGTATGTATTCAAGTAGTTAAATCACTCAAGTACCTGATAGTTGACACTCCACTGCCAAATGTGTCAGCAATCCATTTGACTGATGTGGATGTTTTCTGTTTGGTAGTTTATCGTCCACTGTTGTGCAGTGCTGTGAAAAATTATAGGTTGATGAGTTTCATGATGAACTTTTGTGACAGCAGACAAGTTCTCATAATGGGTGATTTTAACCTTCCATCAATTGAATGATCTCAAACTGTTTTAGATGATAATGATAATTGTTATTAAAATTAATTACTGTTATACATGGAGGACCAAATTAGGTGGTGATACTCAAGATATGATGTAGTTAGTTGCGTAAGAAGGATTTTGGAAAGAAAGGTAAACTTTTGATATCTAACTGCGGGAATTGCCGCAGGTGAAAAAATGATCGGGGTTGATTCCCTGCACCGATTCTGTTAATAAAAAATCTAGTTTTTTCTTCAAGGAAAAGTGATTGAATGCAATTCTAAACATATATAATGACATCTTGTAGTAGGGTATAAATCATATTGGTGAATTGTGTGCATACTTTGAAATAACTTGAAAAGTATGCGGCTGAGAAACTTCGTATATACGGTGAGTAGAGCTACTATAATGATCATGAAGCACCGTAAGTTTCAACATTTTATCAACAACCAAAAAGAAAGGTATTTACAATAAACCATGTAACAAGCTATGGCCCCTAATCAGGGGTGACTTCTTGCACAGAACGGGGTGACTTCCCGCACCCCCCTTTTATCAATATTTGAAATGCAAATGAAAAGTTTAAGAGTACCAATCGAAAGAGCATGCCTATATTAGTTTATATCAGTTGCCTAAAAGAAAATGTGGAGTAAAATATTACGTCTGTGACAGGTGTTTTTGATGCTTGTCTTTTGCTGCCGTCATACCGGACTGTCCGAGTATTCTTTTCCCGATTTTGCAGCAGGGAATCAAGTTTTTCTTCAATAATTGTGATCTAACTTAACTGGAAGTCATTTCTCCAAATCCTAAACTAATTATGACCCTAAAGTATCAGTAAATGAGCAAACATTACAAAAAAACGATCTTTTTAATTAGATGATATAACATGAAAAAAATGTATTTCCTCAATTCTAAAGCAAACTTATTGCATTACCATGAATACAAGTCATGCTAGGTAAGGTATTGTATTGTTATCTTGATATGAAAAGTTCCTGGGCATTAAACATAAGTTAACACTTATGCCTAGACTTGTCACCATGTGTTATAAACATTGGGTCATTATAAAATTAGTTATGCATTTTGAAATTAGCTGTGGTGTCATTATTGTGGGTCACTTACTTCCAGATGTCATTATATGTGCAAAAATTGCATTTAACTACTTTTCATTGAAGAAAAACTAAGATATTTAATAACAAAATAAGTGCGGGCAGTCACCCCCAATCGTTTTTTCGGCTTGGGCAACTTCACGCAGTTGTATATTTGTATACATCTACAAAAGTTTACATTTATTTCCAAAATCCTTCCTACGCAACAAACTACCTTGTGTTCCGGGTATCACCACCAAATTTGGTCCTAATTCAATGCGAACTTCAGACACAGCATCAAAGTTTGCGGAATGTCGATTTTCCCGAACCAAAATTATCAGGGACCTAAAATACTTACCTTCCCTTTGGCGATTTTCAATAAATTCTGGGCACGTGTTTAATTTATACAAGTAGCTGATTCTTACTAACAAAGACCTGCTTTTTCAAGCCCCATAGTTAAATGATGACATTTCGGACGTCTTGGTGCCCAAAAGGGGGGTGCGAGCAGTCACCCCGTGTTTCCGACCGCAGGGAGTCACCCCGGTCGACGCTATATATTAATAATTTATCTGTCTTCCATACAGTGCTTATTCAGATTTTCATTTTGCTCTAACTTTTTGATTTTTGTTTTAGAGTAAGGAAAGCCTTTCTGATAGTGAAGTGACATGGACTTTCAGTGTGCTGGAGGGCCTTGGCTAATCTGGTGAACAGTGCAGTGAATGTGCCATTGCAGTGCCCCATTCCAGGTTATCGAATCGGCCTGCTCTGAAGATTTGGCAGGTGAGTTAATCACATTCACCTGCCATTGGTACTGTGAGGTTTTGACCTGTCATTGAGGATTGGCATTATCTGGGGAGGTTCTTGGTTGTGGTATCTTGCCAGGAGCAGACCACATGATGGAGTTCCCTGGGTGCTGTTTTGTCTTTTGGGACATTGGAGGGTGTGGTGTCTTCACATCGTCTGTATTTGTGTAAAGATGCTATCAATTATTACATTAGCTTTTCGTGTTTTTCCCTGAATACAAGTGGGTTCATGACTACTATATTACCTTTTGTGGTATTTTATGTGTGAACTGTGTGTTAGAAATAACATGTGGGTCTAACCATTTCATTCAAATCAGTGTTGAAGAGTGTTAATGGTGGGAGAGGTTCTGTGTTGAAGTTGTGATATCAGTTGGATATGCATTAAGATCTTGGTCCATGAGGCATTTATTGTGAAATTTAATTAAAAGATCAGTATTATATACATTTAAGAGAAGCATCAATATAGTGGAGTTATTCTTGTTGCATTAAGGCTTGCTCTGTGATAAATAATATTAGAGTAAAGCAAGGTTGATCATTATGCCCAATATGGGAAGGTAAACATTGGCAAAACAACACTAGAGTGTTAGCTGCATTGTTGCTGGGTGCCTGGTGCCTGCAATGCTGGTGTGTGTGTGTGTTGTGGGTAAGCAAGGCGTGTAACGATTTACTTGTTGCAGCTTATTCCTCGACTCATCTCTACCAGTGGAGGTCCGGGCTTCTATCTGCCTTGTGGTCTACCTGATAGCCATCAGTGCAGAGTTGCAAGTTACCTGTGATTGTCAGCCCCATTAGTGCTCTTGGAAGGTAAATTGTCTTCTGTGGCTGTTGACCGTCTTATTCATTTTGTTACCTATCAAATGTTGTTGTGCAATTATATTATATTAATGGTAGTTTCCCGAGTAACAATGCAGGCTGTAGGGTGTGTAATATGCAATCCCATAATCTTTGAAGTGTTTCATACCGTTATAAAACTACATGTGTTTTCCTTTCTGTTCATCAGTTATACATGTTTTCTTCACCAGAGTTGACTTGGTGCATTTGCCGCCCTCTAATGCTGCATGGTTGTAGCTGTCCATGGTGCCAGCTCATTATCTGGGGCAAGGTGATTAGCTACCTGAATCTATTGTTTATTGATTTGTATATTTACTTTTGTTTATACAGTCAATATTTACTGTGCAATAATGAGGAGGCAGTAAATTGGTTCTTAGTGTATATTCCTGCCAATCTGTTAACCGTTGACCTTGTGTGCTGTGTACTTATTGTGGTCGATCCCATTCCTCAGCTTGCTACCTACGTGGCCTAGCAGGGTTGTGGTCCTTTCACCTGGGAGAGCGGGACCAGGTGATTTGGGATGTGTAAAGCTTTTGCCAGACCTGGTTCACCAACATTAATCTGGGGACTGTTTGTTCAACCAAGTTATGTTCTGAACAGTTTATGTGTATATATGTATTTAAGTAAGTCAATTGTGATACTTCTCTGTTGGTACAGTGACTATTGTGTAATCTGGAATAGAAGGGAAGAAATATATCAGTGATATTTGCCAGAGTTATTTATGATAATATTTTTGTGATACCCACAATTCATGTGCAATGTTAAGCAGCTGTAGGGTCTGTGTAAATATGTATATGGATTTAGAGGAATTCAGAGGTATACTTTCTGCCAAATATAGTTGACATTTATAAGTCCTTAATTGGGAATAGCTGTTGTATATATGTATAGAATGTATATTGATTGGTTTCACTCTTTTCTATGAGAGAAATATAATGTTTTGAATTGAAAGTACTAATAACCCTTTTTACAGATCCAGTTTCTAATTAAACATTTTATCTGTGCTGATTATGCTTGTATTGTTCATCTTTCAGTCGAGCAAAAGCTTCCTTGGTAGTTGTCTCAGCTCTCCCTATTTTATGGCGTCCCAAGTGCCAAATGTCAGGAAGATTTTATTAATAAATCTTAATGGAACAGCTGTGTTTCATTTGCACCACTTAGTACCTGTCTCAGCATTAATGAATGATTGCTATTATTCTGGATCCGCTTGCCAGAGAACCCTAGTAGTCAAAGTTCTTGGATCTGTGCCGTAAATCCGGCCCGGCACACTTCTCAAATCTGGAAGTGAATGACCCACAATAATGACACCACAGCTCATTTCAAAATGCGTAACTAATTTTAGAATGACCCGATGTTTATAACACATGGTGACAAGTCTAGGCATGTTTTCATCGCAAGATAACAATACCTTCTCTAGCATGACTTGTATTCATGTTAATGCATTAAGTTTGCTATAGAATTGACGAAATACATTTTTTACTTGTTTTATTGTCTTTTCAAAAAGTTGATTTTTCGTAATGTTTGCTCATTCACTGATATTTTAAGGTCATAATTAGTTTACAATGTGGAGAAATGACTTCCAGTAAAGTTAGATTGCAATTATTGAAGAAAAACTTTGTTTCCCGCTGCAAAATAGGGAAAAAAAGCCTTCGACAGTTGGGTATGATGGCAGAAAAAGACGAGCACCAAAAACATCTGTCTCAAACGTAATATTTTACATTACATTTTATTTTAAGCAACTGATATATACTAATATAGGCATGATCTTTTGATTGGTACTCTAAAATTTTTCATTCACCTAGCAATTATTGACAAAGGAGGGGTACATGAAATCACCCTGTTAGGTGGGGGTTATCACCCCAGATTGGGGGCCATAGCTTGCTGCACGGTTTATTGTAAATCACTTCTTCTTGGTCGATGATAGAATGTTGAAACTCACGGTGCTTCATGATCACTATAGTAGCTATACACACCGTAAATACGAAGTTTCTCAGCTGCCTACTTTTTGAGTTATTTCAAAGTATGCAGAAAATGCGGGGAGTTGCCTTGGTTGATGCTTATTATAAAGACAAAAACATAATTGAGTAAAAGAAAAGTCATAGTAAGATAGAAACCGATCTGACAGTGCTAATCAAGAGTTGGTACAGGACATACTAAATGAAAACTTTTCAGATAAGTGAACAACTAACTGTTATCTAACAAAAAAGCTCACAAGTCAGTGATCCTATAGACACCACTACGATAATATCAGATATTTAAACCAGCATAACTGAGCACTTCCTATTCTCCATCTCATTTATCTGCTTTGACACCTCAAATATATCTTTTCTAAGCAGCCCAATGCCAGAGGAACCTCTAGTGTCACGGCCTCCAGGACAAGCAGTCTGTTGATTTTCCTGAGTAGAATCACAACTGCATCTACTCTTCATACCTGCCATCACACCTCTAACCAACCCTATCAGCAATCCTGTGAGCGTGGCTCCCTTGGCTGCTCTCCAGTCCAGACTGGAGATGGGGTGGGGCGCACTGGGGTCTGGGGATGTTCAGGTATTCATCTACTAGCCAACTTATGGCCCGTTGTCTGCATGTTCATCTTCAGTAGCCTTGGCGTTTAACCCCACTTCTGAGTCAGCCTAGCTGATCAGGAACCGTCTCCAGTCGGTATAAAGGGTGAGAGAGCGCCAAGGTGAATCCTCCACTATCCAAGGTCCTGGGGTGGGTGTCGCCCATGTCTGTGATGTGGCCTGGAAGTGGGAGAC
>SDVV010022112.1:0-13006 GCA_016164225.1 Gammarus roeselii | reverse complement strand
CTACTAGCCAACCGATCACTCAATATCAAGACCACACCTTCTCGTGCCCTACCTTCCTCCACACCAGACTTTCTTCCACTTACAGCACCAAACTCACATTCGCCCTTACCTTTCAACTTCGTCTCACTCAGCGCCAACACATCTAACTTCCTCCTCACAAACATCTCGCCAATCTCCCTCCTCTTTACATCACTCGTACTACAGCCACGCACATTTAGCGACCCTAACAATAGGGTTTGGAGAGGCGTGTGCCTCTCCTCCCCCCGCTCGTCTTGCCGTCTTAAAGGAAAGGTTTTTACAGAGAACGGGATTCCTAGCCCCTTCGCTCCGCCCCGTTTTGTCGTCTCCGACACGCTGGGGATTGCGGTAGCCGATTCTACTCCCGGCTACGGGGCGCCCCTTTAGTCGCCTTCTACGACACGCGGTGGATACGGTAGCACGATTCTAAGGCCCCGGCTACAATTCAGTAATGGGTAAATCACTAGCTATATGATGGTAGGCCTTCGATCATTCTCAAGGCATTAAAGGCTAAATCACTAGCTATATGATGGTAGGCCTTGGATCAATCTCAAGGGCTTTAAGGGTAAATCACTAGCTATATCGTAGTAGGTCTTTGATCAATTTCATTCAATGGGTTTGGTTCGATTGTTTCTCAAAGTTTTTATTCTATCCTCTGTGGGTTGAGGTACGCACTTCGGCGGGAAATTCTCTTTTCAAAAGCAATTAAGTTAAAAAAAATCATTCTACTCTGCATTTCTTTTCGCTCACGAATCATTGTTCCTTCAACTTATTTCCAGGATCGGAATTTATCGCTTCCTCAAACACGTCTTCGCGTGTGTGGCGACTGATTTCATTTAGCATCGTGGTGGCGGCCATGTACCGCCACAGCAGCCCCTTCAACTAGCTACACGATGGTGTAGCATAAAAATTTAGGGCGGTTGCTCACCACAGTGATCACACAACCAAATCGAATAATCTTGTTGATTCGCTGATTCCATAAGTTTTACAAAAAAATCAATACCACAGACAAAGAACAACATGGAAGATTCAACTCTTGTTTACCAAATGGCATTTGAGTGATGGAAGTTCACGATGGTATGGTGTAACTACCCAAAGTACTCATTGCCACAGTAGAGGAAGCTAAATACAATATCACACAGCACAGTAATCGACGACTCGCAGAATAATTTATGCATGGTTCATCAGTATTAGATCATTATAAAAATCGGACATACTAGCGTACCTCAATCAAAGTCTTCACGGAAGTGGAAGTCATGATAACAATTAGTGACGAGAATCGTTCTACTTGTAGCGCCAGGGGTCGCACTAGTCTATATGATTCTAGAAGTCATAGATTGCATGTCACGTTTCATCAACAAAAAGTTATAGTTTATATCCAGAATGAATCGCAGTGACTCCAAATGTCATGTTTTCATACCGCACACCTCGGAAGCCAGCTTCTTCAATCATCGAAGCGAAGGTTTTCTGATCAGGGAAGTGTCGTATGCTTTCTGCAAGGTACTGGTAACTTGAGTAGTCGCCAGCGATCACATGTCCAAGAGGCGGGATGACGTTGAAGGAATACTTGTCGTAGAACCATCTCTATGTACAACATAGAACATGGTAAACGTTGGATAGTTGAAAACAGCCAATTGGTGTATGGGAACTTGACTATGTACGACATAGAAGCGGAATGAATTGAATGTAGAACTGGACTGAGTAATCAAATGCTGAAATTACATGTAGCTGGTTAAATCATCATTGTGCGGTATAAACACACGGGAACTGCACGACGGTGGACAGTAACAATTGCGGAATGCGAAATCGTCTAGGACCGACACAGAAGTAGCATAAATTGGATGTACTGTCTCTGCGAATAGGTTCACAGAATTTTGTTTTTCTCAATCTCTCCATCTTTCTTTAGAAAGACGCCCTCTAAGCCCTTCCAACAACAAACCCTCTAGTAGTCCACTTCACTGATACTTAACCTTGAATTTAAGATATGTCGCCCCTCAGACTCACCGCCAACAGGAGCAAATCCTGTTGCTCCTGTTACAACGGCAAGTGTGGGAAATGCACATGTGCCAAGAATAACAGGGATTGCGTATCATGCAAAAGCCAACAATGTACCAGAACCAGCAAGCCTATAAATCTAGAGCTGCCGCACTGCCCATACAATCCGGAGGCCAGCACCTGTACCTCAAAACGCGATGAGAAGAAGCCGATCCTTTCCCACAGGGAAGCTCATTTGGTGGTAGATACTCACCCAACGCTGCTGAAATCTCCATCTCTCACCCTCGTACCTTTGGAACTGAGTCCATAACCCCCACTACTCCCACCAATACAGAGCCTTTAGCACCAATACCAATACAAAGCCGGCTCACTGTGAAGCACCATGCACCAGCACCTGGTCAACAGAAAATACTAAGACCCCTAAGACAATACTCATCGGCGATATCCTCATGACAAATGTGCCAACGTCCGATCTTTCAGATAGATGCACTTTTCATGAAATAAGTATCAATAACTACGGTGCTCTGTCTAATATAATTGAAAGCGCAAATCCTTTTAATAGTTGCATTGTTGTGCTCCCGGATCATATCGAAAATGAAAGTGTAGTAAAGTTATACACCGCAATTTTAACGAAAAACTAAAATGCTAAGATGCACATGGCAGAACCCCTCAACTTTACTGTTCCATGAGTCTATGCCACTCCCTGAAGCTCAGAGTTATCCCAACCGGTAAACTACGAGATGAATCTACTGGCGCCCCCGGCGAGCGATTGTTCAATTCTGAGAATGCATGTTTAAACAAAACTGAAATTATCAATTTTTTCAACACGGTAGCACGTTACGTCCATCAGTGGGTTGAGGTATTGCCATCCCAATACTATAACAATGTCAAAAGCAAGCAATTACTACTCGGGTCTCCTCCCTTCCTCTACTTCCCTCCATCATACTGCCACCGTCTCACATCATCACCCCATCGCACGTCAACAAAGGACATCTACTCGCAGACAACTCACGTCGTAGCACTCTCTCGTTCCCCCCAAACTAAAATTCACCAATAAGTGACGTCTTATCATCCTTACACATACGGCTCCCATTCAGAGACTTTTTACCACACTCATACCAACAGCGCTTCATCAGCAAATCCTCATCGTCCCCCTACAAACTACGCCCATTTCACGTCTACTCGGTTTCCAAACAGAAACAACCTACTCTTATCATCCACCGGGTACCTCTCATGACAGTACTGCGTCCTCCTATTCTTCACTCACGTCTCCCGTGCAACTCCACCACACCAACTGCTATCCTTTCTTCTCCTATCCTCCTCCTCCACTCTACACTACTCATGCAAATCTATCTAACTATGCTTGCAGCACAGCCCCAACCGTCAACTTTCGCTACCATTCCCTAACCTCTGCCCTAACACCAGCTCTACTTATCCCGCTAACTACTTCAATATTTCTCCCTCCACCACCAATTCCTCCCCATACAATCAGTCTGCAATCCGAGCTTCCTCATGCTTGCAGCCCAGCCCCAACCATAAGCTTTCGCTATCATTCCCTAACCTGCAATCAGTGCTTCCTCGTCATCTCCATGCCATCCGCATCGCAATACCTTCCAAACAGAGCTTTCTCCTTCGAACCCTACCAAGAGCTCTGAGTCAACGCATCCCCATTATCATTCCCAGGTCAACAGCTCCCTACAGCCGCCGTCTCATCTCCACACCAACAGCTCGTATTCAGCCCATCTTCATAATCTCGACGACAAAAGCCCCCAATCGAAGCTTTCTCGTGATCTCGAAAAAATGACACACAATCTTTACCTCCTCATCCTCTCCACAACAATAGCGCCCAGTCAGTGCCTTTTCATCGTGCTTACTTCAATGGTAACGTGTCAACGCCTAACCATCACCTAAATAATAACGGTCACGCCATTAGCTTTTCCTCCAATCACATCCGGAGCAACACAAAATAATTCAAACCTCCATTTGGCTACCCCTCTCTCAAGAAATTCCATCGGCAGCGATGCAAATTCACCAAATGCGGTCAGTTCCCCTTCCATCATAAGCAATAAGGTCAAGAACGGACGTTTCTTCAGTCATGTCATAAGTTAGGCTCGCATTCCAACAACACCGTTTGCGAGCAGCCATCCAATTTAATCTAAGACAGGGTCTTCACAATCAAGCGAGAAGACATCCAATAATAAATCCTCCAATCAGGAACAAATTAGCATCACTTCGGTTCTAAATAACCTGAAATTACAGCTAAGGCCAACTCACACAGATGGCCACTTCCTCATGCATGCCCTCAGCAAATCATGACAACACCAAATTGGGTATTGTCACGAACAAGACATTGACTCGTTACTGGGCTCAGCATGGCATGAGGCCGATGTGAACATGGACTACTATTAAGGTTTCCTCCAAAAAAAAACGTTACGACGACGCATACCTGATATTTAAGGAACGGTACTTTTACAACAGAGACTGCAATCAACCTCTGGGAGACCTGGTCCTCACAATGCTGAGCAACGCGCTGGGACTTCAAATTGACATAATTCAGGAAGACGGTTTCGTCCATACAACAATAAAGTCCATCAAGCTCCACTTGAATAACAATCAATCAGGTCTCAGGGTACTCATTTACCTAAAATACCATTACTACAGTACACTAGTACCTATGCAGAAATTCTTAAAATCCCGCAAAACAATCAGTAAGCCTTTTAAAGGTTTAGCCTCTATGATTGTCTTTCCGTGGCAATACCCTTGATGTGTAACCACAGAAGGTGGAATCACGAGAAAATTCATGTGTAAATTTCGTTTATTGGTAAGATCTGATATAATGCAATTCAAAATTGTAGTACCACGTGAAGGATCAAAATAGTCATTTTAATAGAAGAAAACATTGAACATGGGGACTGATTATGTTAAATGAGCATTAGATAAATGTAATCACGACCATACAAAATATAAGCGCCACGCGTTAATCAAAGCAAATAATAGTTCATTCCTGCCCCGACGCTGGCCTGTATCGTGGGCCATGCGGTCTTGAAAGATGGGGGTCAGGCAGGTTGTGGGTAGCAGCTAGTAGTGATTTCTGGAAACAGAGAGTGGGAAATTCACAACGTGAATTTACGATTGTTGTAGAACTTGTGGAAAGCCTTAAAACCAAACTCAGCTAAGCAAAACGATCAATGACACTGATCTAGCAAAAAAACTAACTCAGTTAATAAACGACCAACGGCTCTTGTCGAGCAAAAACTAAGAGTGCAGAGTGCACTAGAACGTAGGGGAATTACCATGAGTACAACTTGTTGCTGCCTCTGATGGAGGCTGAGTGAGGCTTGGCCGAAGGTCTGGCCCAAGCTTCTAGCCGTGCCGACACCTGATTGGCTACAGATAAACGGGGCAGACTGCTGATGTGACTGAGGCAATTATTCGCTATTTCTAGTGCAAAACTTGTCTCCCTACATTTTAAACTGTATAGATGTTGCTCTTTTTAACTAAGGCTAATAAGTGGCGAAAACTATTACTATAATTTGTATGTAATTCTTAATTTAAACAAAATCTCCTTTAATCCTGAACTTAGCATTTTAAGATCCCTTTGCCGCTTCCCAGATGGTGATTGGCTTGCGTCCACTCATTGTTGCCGCTCCTGTAGCTGATTGGCTGGCGCCAAAAATCCTTGTTGCTAAATGATTCCTTGCAGTATACGCAAGGAAATTTGAGCTGCAGTCCCGCGTTGCTTGATGGCAAGTTGACGTGAGAAGGGATTCCCGCCGCCAGAGGGAAAACTGCATCTACGACACATTTTTAATTGGAGTTGATACAATGGTCTAAAATATAATACCTTGATCTTCAAAGAAAATACATTACTTACAAGAAGTGAATTGTATGATAGTTGATGCGAGGGGGAGCAATGCAGATCTCGACTTCGCAAGCCCTTACAGCCTTATGCTAAAATCTTCGGCTCCAATAAATTCACTGCCCTGTATGATGCACATGACACCCGCATCTACGCAGAGGACTCTCAAGACAGCGTTCATCAGAGCCAGAACCTTATCACAAGCAGCAATGCGGCAATAAGTAACAAAAACACAACTCAAAGAAATAGCAATCGCGGAGCAACCGAGCACATGTAACTAGATGGCACTCGGGCTCGTAGTAGAACGGGCGACAAAGCAAGCGAGCCTCGGCAAAGGACAAGGATCATCTAAAAAAAACATAAATGTGAGAAGTCTTCTGTCTAAGATAGACCCGATCAAGCTAATGCTAAGGGATGAAGATGTTGACGTACTCTGTCTGACTGAGACATGTCTTGCACCCAACATGGACATCAACTTTATTCAGATAGATGGGTATCAACTGTTGGCGGTGCCTGTATCTATGCCAGAAATGAGTACACAACCAGGAT
Organism: Gammarus roeselii; assembly: GCA_016164225.1. Classification (NCBI taxonomy): domain Eukaryota; kingdom Metazoa; phylum Arthropoda; class Malacostraca; order Amphipoda; family Gammaridae; genus Gammarus; species Gammarus roeselii. Next base: position 6,585 of record SDVV010022112.1, on the reverse strand, counting down.
ATTGAAAACGGTCGCAACTGGAGATGAAGTCGACGATGTTTGGATTAGCGAGCAAACAAGAATAACAAAATCCTTTATTGTCGGAGCCATTTATAGGCTACCCCAAGCCAGCAATCAGTCAATCAGATACATAGAATCCAAGATCCAGGCAGTAGTTAATTTGAAGAAGAACATGTACGTCTTAGGAGATTTTAATGATAATCAACTAAAACGTAATAAACTAGGCCCAATACTTAAGAGACTAAAACAGGAACAGCTCATTGAGGAGCCAACTAGAATCAAGAAAGACAGTAGCTCATTACCTGAGCTTACAATTACAAACAATCCATCGTCTGTCCTAAGCACCAACGTTTGGGAGTCACTCGCCGACCACCAAGAAACAAGCTGCCTGATCACAGTACGTAAAGAAAAGAAGGGAACCAGTCATTCTGGCGTACAGAACAAAAAAAAACTACTCACGATATTTACTAAAACAAGAGATATGGAACAGAGTCCCATTGTTTAACAACATGCGCAACACGGATGACGGGAATATTCAATTGGCCATTTCCACATACACGTTCTCAGCAGCTCTCGACACAGTTGCACCAGCAGTTACAAAAAAACTGACACGCCCTCCAAACAGATGGATGACTCTTGTACTCAATCAGTAAACAAAAAAAAACATCTTCAGAGGGTAATGAAAAAGCCAGCCACGAAAACTAGCAACAACACAAATAATAAATAATGAGCAGCGGGTTTTGAACGTTCTGCATGCGACTTCCGACTCGCTGAAAACAACGCGTACGAAAACTGATAGGCAAAGCAAAGAAAGACGCACACCTCGCCGATTTGAAGAAAGCAAGAAATAATCAGAAACAGACTTGGAACATCCTTGGCCACATTGTGCCCCACAGGGAACCAAAAAACTCTATCAATCGAAAAACCTGCAGGAACAGACGAATCTTTCAACGACTTTTTCGCTAACTTTGGAAAGCACACACATGAAGAGGTCATGTTCGAGCATAACAAAATTACTACGGGAGCGCGCAAAACTCGACCACGCAAACGCCAATTCAGCTAAAATTTAACTCCCATAAGAACTCATTACTCATGAAGGACTACATGTGGTCACCGAATCCGGCAAGCATACCTGAGATTAAATCAGCTATTTACTCGCTTAAAAACACAAATTCCTGTGGGGACGATGGCATAGCGCTGCAGTACCTCAAGGACAGGCTAGAAATTGTTCTGCCATATCTCCAGCTGCTCATCAACACATCCATTGCCACAAATATCTTCCTTCAAAATTAGAAACATGCGCTCATCAAAGCTATTCATAAAAAGTGGGAGGTAAACGACCCATCAAACTATAGACCAATAAGCCTCCTACCAGTAACTTCTAAAATCCTGGAAAAGATCTTTACGCGTAAACTCCTTGACTACATAGAGAATGTAAACCTGATCAATAAATTTCAGTACGCCTACAGACAGAAAACGTCAACTGAAGACGCACTACTTAAAATCTCCGAACTCGTATACATAGCTATGGACGGAAACTGTCTATCATTACTCGTGCTACTGGACGTATCTAAAGCATTTGATTGTGTCAATCATGACATCTTACTGAAAAAACTTTCACAACTGAACATACACACATCCTGGTTTGAAAGCTACCTCAGGCATCGATCCCCATCTGTCGTGATAGACAGAGAGAATACATCTTATCCAAGACCGGTAAACTTTGGAGTTCCACAAGGATGGATTCTAGGACCGGTTCTTTTCCTTCTGTTTATTAATGAAATTAACTGTGGAAACCCTTGAGACAACGCCAGAATGACAATATATGCTAATGAGCTCAGTTGCTGTTCGTGAGACCAGCAAACCAAATTAAAAAGCTGAAGGAGGACGCGGAAGCTGCGTTGAACCACATAACTGAATGGTATTCTTCAAATTGGTTCAAAGTTGATACAAATACGACCCAGTGCATTATCCTGGTATCAAAAGCAAGTACAAGGAGAGTACCCGTTTTTTTTGTTAATGACTGTATGACTACAGAAATCTCTCTCGATGACAAAGTCGAAAGTCTTTGAGTTTGACTTGATCCTAATATAACCTTTGGACATCATATCGGAAAACTGTGTTCCAAACTGAATGGCACACTCATGTTTCTCAATCGAACGAAAAAACAACTCGACTTCAAGTCTAAACTACTTGTAATCAATGCTCTGATCTTTTCACTTTTAAACTACTGCCCTACAATATGGGGAAAGTGCACTTAAACATAACTCTCAGACATTCAATGTAGCATAAGCTTCCCCGCAAAGCCCATGACGGTAACTTTAAAAAAAGTGATCACGTAACGTCAATTCTACAAAAACTTGGCTGGCTGAACATTCTTGAACGAATAGAGCTCAGTGAAGATGTACGAATTTTTAAAAATCCATAAGAAGCTCTCATGTTCAAACGGTATTGTGTTATCAACGCGTAAAGCGGCCCATCAACGATCTACACGGAACGAAAATAAAACTGACACTGAGTTCAGAAGAACAAAGACTGGCTTCAAAGTTTTCACCCTTTCAGGTCCAAATTTTTCCAACAATCTACCGGCCGACATTCAAAATTGCGCTACCGTATCCTCTTTCAAGAAGAAATACACCACTCTATTACTTGCCCGCCGGCAGAGGCTGACACAGTGAAACAACAGATATTGCTGAACAAGAAACAGATCGTGATAAACTATATTCGTTGGCTCGCACAAAACATCAATAGTATCATTTTGTTAACAGAACACAAATATATTTTTTTTCAGAGTGGAATAAAGCAAATACTACGTTTTCAGAACATTTTTGTCTCCGAAAAACTCGTTACACTGTTAATTGGTTTGTTTGTTTTACTTTGCAAGGGCTCTCTCGCTCACACAGACCCACCCGTACCGTCCCATTCTTAGCTACCCAATGTATTGGGCTCTGCTAATCCGAGTTGGGAATGAACACCAATTATCAAACAAATAATGTCAATGTCTTATCGCAACACCCAATATCAAGAAATAGTGCATACCTAATCAGCACTTTAAATTCACTGTAATAGCTCATTCGTCGTAACATGTTTTCGGAAAGAGCAAGATGCGCCCCTACTGCTCATACCCCGTCTCAATTGCTCAGTTACAAGTTGTGACAAACTCCTTTAGGTTAAATATTATTTATTTGCTGATATGATGGTATTAGCTGGTCATCATACGTAATTAGAATTTACTGTGTACAAATATATTGCAGAAATAACAACATGTCGTTTTCTGAATGAATGGACCTTTCATTATATTAGATGGCAAGATGTAGATACATCCGAACCAAATGCACAAAAGAGTACAAAACACAAACAAAAATATCTGTGTCTTAGATGTCCTCGGCTGTCGCGAGAACATGAACAAGCTCATTTGTTGCATTGAACAGCAGGTCCTACTAAATAGCGTTGCATTTGATTTAATGCTTAAATGTTTAAATCAAAATGTGTATTATAAAATTGTGACACACGAACGCACTCATTTGTTATATATGTATATATATATATATATATATATAAATTAGTGATGGGATGGATGTCATTTTTTCGATATCCGCGGATGTCAATGCGGATAATGTATTTTCAACATCCGCGGATGCGGATATTAAAACTCGCATCCGCACGGAAGCGGATATTTAATATTTGTGATATTTAACAAATAGTTGGTTGTAATAAATTAAATATTGCAAGTTTTCACAAATTATTTGAAATACATTTTCTATTTTTTGTCGGAATTACATTCATTAATCGGATGAACGTAATTCAACACTGTTTTAGGTAAATGTACTTACCAAATCTCTGATAATCCTGTATTATGTCCGTAAGTTTCAGCCACGACCGTCCGTGAGTCGTGTTACCAGGATGCGGGACGTGGACCTAACTTGCATTGCTTCCCACCAACCACTTACCCCAACCATCAATCACCCTTTGGAAAGAAGTTAATTAGGCTGCTCTATCACACGCCATTCCGGTAAGGTATACTTGCTGACTAGTAGTCAAACCTTAACCGTGCAAGATTGTTTTGAGACATAACAGTTTTTCAGCTGTTTCTTACTTCAGTCTGTTACGTTTTTCATCGTAAATAATTTTAGCTCCACTGAATAACTGCTCACTTGCTACTCTGCTCGGTGGGCGAGCGAGAAAACTTTGGGCTAATTTTGCCAGGACAAGATATTTAGTATGGTTTAATTTCCACCACTGCAAGGTTTCTGAGATACCATCACTCAATGCAATCCATTTCTCCTTGTGATATTTCAATACCATCTCCATGCCCATGGTCGAGTTCTTTTCTGGCGTTTCCAACTCGTCGTCACTGCTGGATGCCGCTAGCACATTCATTGTTTTCGACAACAATTGTCTGCTCTCTGTGGAGTCATTATGTTGGTCGCTAAACTTCTGTCGTTTGAGATGGGGTTCGCGAGATTCGACTCCTCCGCTTTCAGTTTTATCTTCAACAGTTAGTTATTCACACATACGACAAACATTAGACTGTACTTCACTGGTAATTGTGGCTGTAGAGAAGAATTTTGCTTGGTACCTGACATCTAAATATGTGGCCTCAGCACATGAAGTATTGGATTCCAAGCTGGAGGAATGCATTTCCAGCTCGTTTAGCATCGTTCTTTTCACCTTTTCAAGTCCTTTGTTAAAATTTGTTAAGTAAAATAGATGTCGGAAATTGATGCTGTGCCTGAACTCATAAGTTTCGTGATTTCTTCGTAAAGTGGGAGCGCTGCAACACAGTTGAAAGAGTTGTCCATTCTGCATTATCTAGAAGCGGTATTTTGGAGCTTGCAGCGGACTCCTTTACATCACACCGCGTTTCAGCATGTGCAATGTGCTGTTCCATCGAGTTGGTGTATCATGGACAACGCTCAGCGTGGGCTGTTGCAGTCGCGTTTGAATTTTTGTCAATTCATCCTGTGCTATTGTTGAATGGGTGAAGTGTAATGCGATGGTTCGGCACTTAGAAACAAGGTCACTTACGGCTTTCTGCAAAGAAATGCCATTCCAAACAACAATTTGAAGTTAATGAACTGAACAATCAATTTTATCGTCGCCTGACAAGGATAGAGCCTTTCTTATGTTCGCTCCAGAATCCCTAGGAACACAGTGAACGTCAATCAGTTGTATTCCCCACTTTTCTAACATCTTATTAAATGTCTCTGACAGGTGCTCACCCGTGTGCCGTTCATTCAATGGTTGCGCACTTAGTACCAAGTTTACATTTTCGTAGCTGTCGTTGATGGCATGCGCGGTCAAACTCAACAGACAAAAACACCTGCAGATGTATCACTCCACGCGTCCGTTGTGAATAAAATTTTGTTGCCATCCTTTTTCAGGTCTTTCACTAATGGTCTTTATTATCGTAGTCACACTCTCATAAATGTCATTACATATTGATGAATAGAACTTGCGCGTTTTCAATCTATATTGGGGGCTACATTCGGCCATTAATCGACTGAAGGTGAGATTTCCAACGTGTGAAAATGGCAGATCAACATTTCAGCAATGCGCTGGTCCATTTGTTTTGACTTGGAATGAGGAGCATCCCTATCTTTACCACCTGCAAAACACTCGTCCACTTTTCTTTGTTTCATCTCTTGTTTCACTCGTTCAAATGGTGTTTTTTGTCTTTCACAGTCACACTGCTCCGCATCTGTCACTTTCTTTGCCTCGTTCTCCACTAAATTCTGGTATTCGAATTTATGCTTAGATTTCAGATGGTTTTTAAGCGATGTTGTGCCACGACTTTTTCTGGAATATTCCCCGTCACACACTTTACACAAAGCTATTTAATTAGTTTTTTACCGTGAAATAATCTCACACACTGCTACTTTTTGATGACATTTTAACGAATAATATTAGTAAGTCACTACACATGAATGAAAGTGAACAATTCGCTAGTTTGTTTGAAAATTTTGAAAGAACTTTCACAGTAATGCGCTAAGACTGACTACGGCATTGGCAAGAGACAACCTGACTTGTTTAAAAATCTTGACCTGGGTGGCACCATGAGCAGTGACGCTTGGACATACGGCAGGCTGTAACGTACGCGTTTGAGACGCGTAATTCTGGCAATCTTGCATTCTCTCGCTGGCGCATCTTCGTGTAATAAAGTAAATAATCTCGCGTATTCAATTTGAGATTATTATCCATTACGTTCACGTTGATTCATATATATTCATTTGTCAAATGAATAATAATCCATGGCAGATGTTTGGATTAGATAAAAAGTCGGATATATCGATGTAACACTTGCAAATCACACGGCATCTCACTTTGCTCCCTCGCTGTTGTGGCAGATAGTGAGACCATTTAATTTGTGTATCCAAATGTTTGTCGCATCTCATCGTTCTTAGCTTATTTATAGTTTAGATTTGATTTTCGAGAAAAAATTATATAATTTTCACTCGAATATTCGCATACGCATGTACCGCAAGTGCGGATGCGAATGTGAGACTGGTGAGAAATTGCGGATGCGGATGTTGATTATTTGCGGATGCTCCGCGGATGCGGGTATCTGTTCCACCACTAATATAT
>SDVV010022111.1:0-13006 GCA_016164225.1 Gammarus roeselii | reverse complement strand
CTAATACAGATATATTCCTATGATAACCCATCAAAATCATACAACAACATTACCAACTACGAAATAGCTACTCTACCCTAACCTACATTGATTAACTATGATATACGGCGTATCCTACCACACCCAGAGGGTATATCCTACACCATCATCACACGTGATCTGGTTCTTGAAAAATCGTAAACAAACATAACAATCATACCGAAAATATCTGACATTTAGAACGAACACTTAGTTCATGCATAATAAATAAATTATACTACGGTATCCGTTCAAATCTCTAACAAATTCTTAGACCTAATTGATGCTATGCCTCTAGCAGGACACAACCAAAGCCCACTGTGTCATAACAACGAACTCTATAATGCTTTATTACGTCACTTCTCAGCAAATTACCTATGAAATATAACAAATTTAGATGTAACACCCAGTCATGGTACCATACCTCAGACACACCATGCATCTGTTTAGTCCATTATATCTGAACAATGCGAGCAAAGTCACATCCTGGACATAACCAAGAATCTATACACAGGTACAGTTCTCATGAATGGACCTGACATGAGTCTCAAAGAGTGTGGCTATAAAAATCTGGGCATCTGTTCGCTGACGAGCTAAGTAAATCACTACAACAATCAGCATCTTGTTGCATAACCTATCTAACAAACCCATAAACTTGAGACCGACATCCACAAGAACTTGCAAATTCACGATGAACATGGATAAACTCCAAATGATTACCAAGAGTGTAAACCGCCACTACACCAGGACCCATCCATCCAGTAAATCGTCTTCTAAAACGTTAAACTACACACTTGCTAGGGTTCAATGGCGCAATTCCACAAAGATGCAGAACGGATTTACACCTCTGAAACATACATTCCTATGATTTTCGTTGAAAAAATTTTACAACTATAATAAAATAACTACGTAATTCTAGACTTAAAAATTGTTATACAGTAGGGTATCCATCATAGTAAATTGGTCTACTTATAAAAATAAACGTAAACGCAACTAGCTTTTACCTAGGGGACTCTCTAAATCCTCCTAAACATTGAAGTATGGTCAAACAATAAACATACAATAAGCTAAAATCAAGACCAAATTCGTAACAAATCGAATCTTCTATATCTATAATATCCACGTCAAACATTGTACCAGGATGTAAAAAGAAATATACAACACTAAAAATATACAACATGTAACTAAATTTTACATGAAATTACGTTCTACATTGCAGATATAAACTTAATATACCCTAATATTCCTATAATTGTATGAAATACCCAATACCTTGCAACGGAGTCAGAAACTGTACAGGGAACGTACAACCTGAATGAAATATACTAAAACGCTCAAGTTATAATAAAGTAAGAAGATCCATTCTCTACCATACCCAAAACATTCATTAAAAACCATGATGAACGAGAAAAAAAATAGCATGTAACCAACCAAACAACTAACGTGAATAAGTTGCCAAGACATGTGACTGATTTACTTGACTGAAACATATAGTAAATGATGTGGAGTACTTCTACACGAACACGCTATAGTATATACAAATCTGATTAAATTATTCACCAACTGAGTCCAAAACAGGGTGGAATTAAATCTTCTTTAACTAAAATAACCACTGCTTAATAGTAACAGAATGTCATATTTATGAATATACATATAAATACCAAAATGATGCAATAACCGACCAATTATGCCTGAAATATTGTGCTACAGGGAAGACGCAAACCTAAAATATTATAAAAAATCTTATAACTGTAGGAGACAAATTTTCAAAATTCAGAAAACAATACAAATTCAACATATATTAACCGATCATTACAAAGTATACATAACACAATATAATAACTTACATTAAATCCATATTGTCCAGCTATCCTCGCTATAGGGCATCTAACCGATACTCACTATACGAAAAATCGAGATAAGACTACCCGAATCGTCTACATACGCTTGATAACGGTCTATTTGGAACATACGGATACATGGTATCACCGATATACCAGGTTCAAAACTGGATAGTGCGTTATTGGGTAGACAGAATCTCGTAGCAAAGCTGCTGCAGTAATTCAAAATTCAATCATCAACTTGCCAACTACCAAATTAATAAACCATACTATTCATATAGATATTATAAACGTATGAAATAAATATATGGAAAACACAAAACGCTGCCCAAAATCCAACCAACAGGTTTTAACCAAGCATCCAACCGCTAAGAACCCACCAACCAACCACCAATTGAGTCAATTATACCCCAACAAGATAAGAATACAAACATATATGTACGGAAAGAAATATATATAATCAAAAAACCGGAAATGAATATATAATGATACAGACACTCAAAACAAAGAAATAATGGCAAATCAACTGTAGAAATCACTGATATGACAAAGAACATTGTTCAACAAAACTTTTGACTGAACATTCCAGAGGTGTACTGAACTTTTTGCCTAGAGGGTCCCGACACCCCCACCACTTTTCAAAATAAGATGAAGGCATATTCCTACCAGAATCGAATAAATATACAATGAATAACAGAAAAGAACCAAGCGTTTCCCTATAAAGAAGAAAAAACATATATAAATACAATGAACATTATTAAGTCATATAAATTCAAATGTTCAAAACATAAAACCTTCCCTATCTAGGCCCGTCCGCTTGCGCCGCTCATAAGCCAACCGTAAGCCAGCCGTAAGCCAGCCGTAAGCCAGCCGTAAGCCAGCCGTAAGCCAGCCGTAAGCCAGCCGTAAGCCAGTCGTTAGCCAGCCGTAAGCCAACCTCGATGGCCGCTGAAATATTACGTGCAAACTCCTGTTGACCGGACAAAATCCGCGTTTAAGCCCGTTGTATACTACTATCGCACTATTATAGGAATTCCTGTTCCCTCTGCCAAAATAGAGGCAGGTGCACAAAATAAAGAGAGACTCCTGTCAATTAACTTTCTGACCAAAGTCCAATGATTTACTCTATCAAAAGCCTACTTCGCGTCTAAAAAAAAATACAACGAGACAGGTAAAGTCTTCTACTTCTGTAATCCTCAATAGTTTGTTTCAATTCGTACATCGCCATTTCAGTTCCATAATTCTCTTTGAACCCAACTGCCTGTTCCCGGTAGATAAGAATGTTTGCAATCTTGCATGAAAACCTGTCAAACAACTTGGATATTGAGGGAGCATTATCAATAAAGCGATAATTATTTATATCAGAAAGGTCTCTCGTTTAATATTTCAGAACAGGAACCACAGTTACATGAATGACCTCATTTGGCAGCTCTTTGACACGAACAGTCTTGTACACTTCACCCGGAATGTCGTCATTTCTAACGGCTTCGTAATTTTTGAAGCATTTGGCAATACTCCAAACCTCTGTCGCAGATATAATTTCGGTAACAGCAGGAATATTGCCGAGGTCGTTTTGTACCCAGCCTCTAGTCTCTTCCAAGTCAGCAGAGTTTGACAATATTCTGGAAGTGCTTCCCAGGACCCTTGCAATGTCTGCCGCCCCAGTTACGCCTGCCACCGCAAGTGGAAGTTCTTCATCTTAGGATTAACTGGCCGCATTTTATTACAAAACCTTTTTACAGATACCCTCTCGTAACATTACAAGAAGAGCCTGCGCACGCAATTGTTGTTCGTTCTCGCTCAAGAACGTAAGTTCTCCACGTATCCGCGATTTTGCTGTCCTCATTGCTACCGCAAGTTGACCTCCCCGAGGCTTTCCAGCAATATTCTGATTAAATGCGGTGTCCCGTAAAACGTGATTCCGTTTTCGTGCTCATTCATTCCAACCTAGAACGTTATATGTGTTCGGCTTTCTTGTACCAGAAACACGTCGTCCTAAAATTATTATACATTGCTTCATGCAGCCATGCAGGTCATTCAATCAGCTGAGAGTCTATTTAGTAGATCCCAATCCTCAAAATTCCAATCCATCGCTTTAACCATGCAAAAGTCAGTTAGTCTGAAAGTCTGCATTCCCTCTACACTGAAAGTTACTCAAAAAACACGATGATGCTTGCAGGCAGCATCGGGCAGCAAGTGATCTGAAATTGTTACATGTACTAACAGCAAGGACAAACAAAGCAAACTTATCGATCCAGGTGGTGGAAAGAAAACCGCGACTCAAATGTGTGAGCGTGTTCAGGTGGCAGGTGACTGGTGTCTGGATATGCATGCAACATTATGATCAGCAAATAGCTCTTCAATCTCGATGAACCTATTTGTGTGTGATGAGGCATTCAATCCTCTAAAATACACACCTGTTGTCCAACTCTACTCTCCGATATACCCCCAAGTACACCTATGCATCTGAGATATTTCTCCAGATTTTTCTTGGAGTTGACAGGGAAGTAAACATTCAAGAACAGCGCAGAGGTCTCATTAAATATAACGCTCTGACCCAAGATTCTCTTGCCTATTTTTATATTTAGGCTCAGAGATTGTTGCCAAATAAATTTCAATCCCCCTTGTTGCCTCGTCTCGCCAACAGAGGAAATAGATAATGGTGAAATGATTTCTCCTAGATATGACGGGTTCCTGCAAAGCTATTTACTGCGTGGCTTGCAGAGGTCTGCGACTTCACACTTTCCCGCTAAGCCAAAACAATTACGAGAGGAAATTCCAATTTTTATTCTGTTTCCATTATGGTTGAGTCCTGCTCTGGATCCCCAGGCGCCTTCTACTCTCGCTTCACCTTTATCCTTCTAACCCGTTCTGTTACATTTTCTTCACTTTCTTCCTGCCAGGTCATAGTCCCTTAGCAGGCGCACATTCGTCTTGACTTGCTGTTGTCCGGTCTTCTCTTCTCCGTTGTTCTCGTCAGAGAGCACAAACTCCAGTACATTTGCGTCCCTACATATCTCAGAGGGTGAGATGTTTCTTTATGGGCTTAGACGTTTCTTGCACCTGAACGACGCTTCTTAGCGAGGATGCTGATTCACACGATCCTCCATTCTCCTTAGAAGGCACCTGTTTCCAGGGTACGGTAGTACCACGAAGAGTTTAGCAATGCCATTTGTCGCAAAACTCTTCTGCAGAGTGCGCCCATTACCAATTTTCACATTAGGGTTTTTCTTCTATTTTTTATAATTGTAGACACATTCGAGAACCCCTGCTGATTGCTCGGCAACAATTGGTCATCATCGTTTGTGCTTGAGTAGCGATTTTGGGCAGATGTTTTCTTTCGTACCATGTCACTGTATTGTGCTTTGCATTGTGTACCCACTTCCAGCTGTTCCTCTAGTAGTGATGTCGGTGGTGGTGGTGGTAGTGGTGGTGGGCTTAGTGGTATCGGTGATGGTGATGGAGCTCGCGACAGCGATGACGGTGGAGGTGACTGAGTCCGTGATTGTGATATCAGTGAGGGTTGCGTTGATGGTGAACAGTTGGTCTTGGTGTCATGGTACGCCGCGGTGTCTTGCCTTGAAGGAGTACAAATACGGCGCTGCCAAACGTATGACCACTCTTATGGCCTTCAAGTGTCATCAGGTCCTTCTTAGTCGGTGTCTTGATACCTTCTGGGATATTGGATGATGTTTTATCGGCAATCATTGTTGAAATAAACATTTCATCTTTGACATCATCTCAGCATTGCAGTCACAACTGAGCGGGGTTTCGACAAGGCTCCGCATCTCATCTAGTGCCTGTTGAAACTTCTCAATTGCTTCACTATGAGACGACATTTTAATTTTGACTTACGGGATTGAAAAATAAGGTGAGCAGCATCTTTATTTCTCAGGTTAACAGAAGCGACTTGGTCAATGTCGACTGCTGCAAATATCGGAATACGTGGGTGATCTCTACTCATCAGGCGTAGAATAGTCTTTATAGCAGTCTCAGGCCCTGTTGTAGCTCCTCGACGGGACGATTCTCTTACCTTCACTAGATGGCGCTGTATCGGGAGCTTGGGACTGAACACGTACATACAATTGCAGCGCTTCCTTCGCGGCATCCGCACCGTATGTTGTCATGGCCATTGCAACCAGATCGTTTATCGGTACGACGTCTCTTCTCGCTCTCAGAAAACAAAGTACATCATTTACATGTACATTATTCCCACCTTCACCTGCATTGTTGACATCCTCGCCTTTCGGTGCCACCTCTCCCTGTGTTAGCACTTCAGGTTTCAAGTCACAAGCTCTGTAGACACTACCCTCACGTCATTTTTACTTGGTGGCCTGGGCCTTGAATTCAGCTCAGAAACACTGCGTACAGTCATTGCTGTTTTTATTCAGAGCTTATGAGTAGATTTAAACTGTACACCAGGATCTTATACACCACACCACCTGTGCAGTGCATCATCACAATTATACAGTCACTTCTCTCTAGTAGGTTACAAACTCTGGGACACAAAGCCGGCACCCTCCCTCAGTGTGAATTGTATTGGGGTCTGGGCAATATCGTGCAGCCCTAATATTTCCCTTGCCTGAATTTGCCTTGTAAATATTATTTATTATATACTTATTTGTTTGCTAGCCTACCTTGTTTGAAACACTAATTAGTTATGATACATTATTACAGAAACTGAATTTCGTTTTGTTGTATTTTCTCAAGGAATTATCGTTTCAATCATTTTCTACCGATACGTTATGATGATCTCCCTTTCAGGGAGGTATACCCTTCCTTAATGTATCCCAGTTGATTTTATATATAGCTATACTCCTCAATAACTGTTTTTGTAGCTAGCCTAAATCTTTATTATGAGTATTGTATCGTCCTGGATATCTAAAAATCATATATTCTTCATTTGCATTGCCACCGCTTTTTCAATTTGGAAAAAAGTATAATAAAGCTACTAATAAAGTTTGTGATGTTTTAACAACCAGTGACGGGAAATGGCCATATATGCTTGTACTCCAGGTCCCGATCTTCTCTTGTTATGATGGTAGAGTCATATATCATTAACTAATTTTTAATGATTTTCCATTGCACATGCTTTGAGTCGGATTAACAATTTTAATTAAGCTACTTGGCTAGTCACCCCAGAGAGTTGCTATGCGGAGTAGCGAGATGGTTCCGTCTTATGTAATCGTGGAGCAATTCAGTAAAGTGATTACTGATTTGCCACACACTGGTCAAAACAAGCTGAATTAAGAAAGGTTCCCAAAGGGAGTATCTGGTTTAACAAAGCTGTGGAATATAAAGAGAAGAAATGCGCAGTACACTATTTCCCCGCTCTTAGTCACTATAAGACACAACGGGTACCTTACAAACAGGCCCTTCATCCCGTCTCCTAGCCACTAAGATGCACCGGGAACCTTCCGAACAGGCCCTTCATCCCGGCTCCTTGCCACTAAGACGCACCAGGAACCTTCTGAACAGGCCCTTCGTCTCCGCTCCTAGCCACTACGACGCACCAGGAACCTTCCAAACAGGCCCTTCATCTCTGCTTCTAGCCACTACAACGCACTAGGAACCTTCCAAACAGGCCCTTCATCTCTGCTCCTAGCCACTACGACGCACCAGAAACCTTCCAAACAGGCCCTTCATCTTTGCTCCTAGCCACTACGACGCACCAGGAACCTTCCAAACAGGCCCTTCATCTCTGCTCCTTGCCACTACGACGCACCAGGAACCTTCCAAACAGGCCCTTCATCTCTGCTCCTTGCCACTACGACAGTCCAGGTACTATCAGCTCCAGAAATGTAACTTTCGTGTTTCTATTTAGTCTTCATTTCTCTTCACATCCGCTCTTAGTCACTGACTCTCCAGGCCCCGTCCGAGCAGGCCATTCATCTCTGCTCCGAGTCACTAGGAGCCTCAAGCATTTTTCGTGCAGGCCCGAAAAATTCTAGTAACCTTCAAACCTAGTGCTACCTACCCTATCTACGGCAACTCACTGTGGTGTAAATGAGAGCAACATACAATGATATTTTCCGCAGGTTGATTGGTGTACCTAAAAGAACGAGTCTAGCTTTGTATTCGCAACTTATGATATTGACTGTTTTAAGGTACGAGCTTAAATAGGGCCTGTAGCCTCCAAGAACATATTATAAATTCTAATAATTCCTTCCTGGAGGATTTATGTAGTAGGGAGGGATACGAATTATCTCAAATAATAGAGAGGTGGGACAGAATCCTGCTGGTGCAGGAAGATTCCGATATTAATATAAATAATGTTTGATATCTATCTGCCTTTCCATGTTGTGGGCCCATTGTACGTACTGAGATGTCAGGCTGGGAGACGTCCCTGATATGTTGGCGACAGGTGGTTATGCTCTCTTACATTGAGTTTGGTTATAAAAGTACATACTCATGTGGGAGAGAGACATAAAATATATCCAGGCGCGCTTGTCACTAACTCTACTTATGAATCTATGTCGCGTGCTTCATCCCTGCTCTGTCTTGTCTCCATGTATGTTCTTTTGGGGCATAATTTGTATGCTTTGGCAGGAATGTTTTGTCAACCTTGTTCTCGGTAATCATTATTGTGAAATCGAGTTCTCCAATAAAGACTACTTTTGTTATTCATATTATTATTATTATTATCATTATTATTATTATTATTAATAATATTATTATTATTACTACTATTGTTATTATTATTAATATTATTATAGTGGCCCGTCATTTCCGCGTCTAGTCACTATGATACTCCGGGCACCTTTCAATCAAGACCGTCATCCCCGTCCCTAGTCACATTCAGAGAAATGATCTGGTCCATTTGACTAGTTTAAACTAGTCATATGAAGTAATGTGATAGATAGTTACACATCGTTCAGTGGGTTAGATTTGGTCGGTGACTGCAACGGATTTTCTATGAACATCGTTCACCCCGAGTGCACGTACCTTCCATTTCGGCCAATCAGAATACCCAACCTGCTGCAGCGCGGCCAGTTAATTAAAACTAACACAATCATACACCGGCAGCGGCTCTCTCAAGTTGCACCATTGCCTTCTAACGAGTGAGTGTAGCAGCAGCGACAGCATCTCTGATTATATAGTATAGAGAAGATCTTACATACACGTAGAAGGTGGAACAACTACTGTTGGTTGTAAAAGGCCAGGCTGGAGCTAACGATCTTGTGATCTGAGTGTGTGGAAGGTTATCTCCAATACTGGAACAATAGCACTATTTACATCAATATGTTACTGATGTCACATATTATCACAGGTATAAGGTAATTAACGGCAGCACTACATTTTTTCCCCACTCATTTGATGTATATTATTTAAGTCATATGCCTGTATGTGTAGGACGGACTTGAACTATAGTGCGGGAATTCAGTGAACAATCGTGTCTCGTAAAGACGGTGATATCTACTTGTTGATGTGAAACGTATCGAGTTGGGCGTTTCATATTTATGTGTGACGCTTCAGCAATGCTGTCCTCATGTTGAAAATTGTTAAAGTGTGCACAAACAACGGCAGAACGGAATTGAAATCACGTAGACATTTTCATATCATCTCTTCTACCACACCGCGCGATACAATAAGAGTAGTCCGTTAGGCAACAGCAATTGCAATGCAAGTTCCCATACTGCCTCACTTATGTTGTAGTCCCCTGGGCGACTCTGGGTCTGCAGTCGCTATGGTTATTTGATAAAGAGAAACCTCTGAACAAATGTATCAGCAGCCTGCAAAAGCAACAACTGCAGTTACAGTGCAGAGATTGAAATAAAAGTCAACCACGTCGTCCAACGGTGCATCCAAGGGGGCATGGCGCCACTCGGTCCGCTACCTACTGACTTCGATGTATATTATACCACGAGTTTCAGGCACAGGTGATTTGTGAAAAATTTTGCTTCACGACATGCACCTTCAATTAAACATAACAGAAGGTACTTTCGGTTACAAAGATAAATACCTTATTTTAAATTTCGCGTTTTGTTTACGACATCCCTGCGCCGATATTGTATGTTTTATAGTATGGATTTACACTTTTGCATTTACTCCCGACGTTTGGCTGTAAACATACAACCATAAAAACTTACCTAACTACATACAATTTGATTTAAATCAAGTTTCAATAAAACGGGAAATTAAAAATAAGGTCTCAATCTTTGTAACCGACAGTACATAAAAATGCCGCTAAGACTCTCCGACCACCTTCTATACAGGCCCTTCGTCCCCGATCCGAGTCACTAAGACACTCCAGGCACCTTCCGTACAGTCATTTCACTACCGTCCCTAGTCACCATGACACTTCAAGCACCTTCTGCGGAGGGAAATTTGTTTGTGTTAACGTTCCCGTGCCAAATAATAACTGAGAACCCATTAGATACCCCAGGCTGGTCCCTAGTTTGTGCTGGGACCTTAAGCCGCTCGTTTGTTTTGCTTGCAAAGTGTTCAATTAACGTTAACGTTAGAAGCGGTGAGCCGGTCAAGAGGTCTTCGAAAGTGAGCCCCTTGGCCCCTAGGGTCAAATGGGGGGAAGGAGAAAGCCCCACACGGAAGGAACCAGCACCCCCTCCAGAGTGACGAAGACCAAGATTCCAACGGCCACGAACGTCAGCCTCTCAAAGATGACCAGTGCCACCTTGGCTGAAGACGACCGGAGAGATAACAACATCGACGAGTTAACCAGGAACGTCCAGGAAATCAGGAATCTACTAAGCCAAGCGACCGGTCTCTCTGAGCAGGAAGCAGAAGTTTTTGCCGCAGAACTTAGCACAATTGACGACCGTCTAGCGTTGCTTGAGGGTCACGTCAAGCCCATTTTCTCCATATCCACGAACTAAGAAAGAACCAACTAACTAAAGACTCTGCAAATTACGCAAGTACCTCTAACTCTACGTCCGACGACATGTTCGACAACTCTTCACCCCTCAAAATTCCCAACCGAGCTCCGAGGGCTGCAAGGAGGAAGCAATACACGCCATTCAATGAACACAACTTGTTCACTAATAGCTTACCTTCCCCGAACACTTGAAGATCACGTTCGACGCCAACGACAGACCGGCCATTTGCCCATACACTCTACGAAATGAGCTGGGCTCTTTCTCTGACCGCCCAGTTCTGAGCGTCACCACCAGCGGCGACGAAGGCTTTGCCATCAGAGTAGACACAAAACTTCAAAGTGACACGATTCGCTCAAAAACTAGACTCTGCGGAAAGCCATGCGAAATGGTGTCACACCCGACTTTCTCTACAAGTTCAGGTTTGATCTACGTTGAAGATATCCCGAAAAAGGAAATCGAGGAGTACATCACTGAACTTGTTCAATACGAAGACTGCGTTGTCGAAGCAAAAACCACACCAAAGATCACACCAAGGAGAGAGAGTACCCCATCCCTAATAATAAAATTCAACTGCCCTACTCCACCAAGATATCTAGACATTCCCTTATGCGCCACCAAAACCTCGGTTACACCGTTTGAGAGACGTCCGATGCGATGTTGTAAATGCCAGAAATATGGACACACGAGAGGAAACTGTAATGGTGAGCAAAGATGTTCATACTGCTCCCGAGATGACCATGAAAAACTGGAAGATCCCCAGTCGTGCCAGGCCAAAGAACCGCACTGTTTTTACTGCAAAGTAAACGGACACCCTGCACAACATAGAGATTGCCCAGAGGAGGATACGGAGAGAGCGATCCTCCAATACCAGATAGATCACGGGGTCGGTGACGAGAGGCTGTAGTCTCGATGCGCTCTTCCCAGAATGACCCTCTTACCCAGGACAAAAGACCGGCGCCATTTTAAACCCACTTTCTCATACCATTCAAAGAAAGTGGTGCAAGCAAAGTTTCCCTCTCACCTAATCCTTTTTTATTGATAAAGTCAATCACCGAACAACTTGGAGGAAAGCCGAAAGAAATACAACGACAGGGAAATAAATACCTGGCCTACGTCGAAGACCGTGAACAAAGTAACTCTATAAAATAGATTACCCACATAAACAAACCCAAAGTTACAGTTGGAACACATCGGTCCTTCAACGATACCAAACGAATTACATACACCTCCCGTTACACACCTACAACCGAACTCTGGACTTTTGCTGAAGGTCTGGCTGAGGATTACGGAGTTACCGAAGCCCGTCAAGCAACAGAGATAAAATCACGTAACGCAAGTTCTACAGCATACCAAATTACATTCCCAAGATACGACGCACCGGAACTCATGGTAATTCTGGGTGAACAAGGTAGAACCAGAATTTACCCAGTTTCAACATGGCCCCCGATGTGCAAAAAATGCCTTGAATACGGCCACGTCATTGCATACTGCCAGCCGCATACACCACAACATTGTAGGAAGTGCGCCGGCGAGCTCGACAGAAAAAACTGCACAGCCAGCCTCCCTAAATGCTACCACCGTGCATGCTACCCCATAAGGCAGGCGACCGCGACTGCCCAGTACGCATGGACCAAAAATAAATAATAACCACACAAAACGAACGCAGAGTTACACGGAAAGAAGCCATCCAAATCTGGGAAGAGAATAATTCAAACCGCCTCAATTATTCCAAAGCTGTCAAATCGTCAATCCCACTAAACTCCCCCAACAACATCTACACATTGTCACCCACGGAGTGGGTGAGAAGCAGCAGACGGAGTGGATGAGAAGCAGTGGACCGAGGGGATGAGGAGGTCGAATGTAAACGGGGAAATTCTCTACAAATTGACACCGATTTTTTTCGTGGGATCGATATTATGGATGTAAAAATAAGTAACGATACTTACTTGGAGAATTGGAGCTGCTTCGCAGTACAGCGGGTCACTGCGTAGTAGCCTCTAGACCCTCACCGTTGGGATAATCTCTACCCGTGGTCATTTACACGTTTGCTGCTACATTCGTAAATCAGACTTCGGTTTAGCATTACGTTCGAGTAGAGTTATCCCACCGCGAGGGTATCCACAGCAATGCACTCCATCAGGAACACAGCTGAGGCTTTTAACCCTCTAGTTGTTGACAGTGGCTGACAATTGAGGCACACGCACATCACGTATCTCCAGCGGCATGCGATTGAATAAGTAAGGATTGAATAAGGGAGGATGAATTAGTGAGGATTGAATAAGTGAGGATTGAATAAGTGAGGATTGAATA
>SDVV010022110.1:0-13006 GCA_016164225.1 Gammarus roeselii | reverse complement strand
CGTGGTGCTGATTGCCTCAAAAGGGTTGTATTATAACAATATCTGTGTTATGTGTCGGGCGTGGTGCTGATTGCCTTGAAAGGGTTGTATTATAACAATATCTGTGTTCTGTGTCGGGCGTGGCGCCGATTGCCTTAAAAGGGTTGTATTAAAACAATATATGTGCTATGTGTCGGGCGTGGTGCTGATTGCCTTAAAAGGGTTGTATTATAACAATATCGGTGTTATGTGTCGGGCGTGGTGCTGATTGCCTTAAAAGGGTTGTATTATAACAATATCTGTGCTTTGTGTCGGGCGTGGTGCTGATTGCCTTAAAAGGGTTGTATTATAACAATATTTGTGCTTTGTGTCGGGCGTGGTGCTGATTGCGTGACGAATTGCTTACATTGTTATGTTGTAAACAGACGACGGACATATAAACGAATGAACCAACTTACCAGGTTAAAGCATTCTGTAGTTGGTGGGTAGTTGGTTTTAGGGGGTAGGTACTGCCAACCACGAGGATTAGAGACAAGTGTTTACAAGTGTTTGCAAGTGTAAGAAGACAACAACAGGCCTTTTGGCCCTAACTGGGTTGCCTTTTGATTGTAAAAATATTAGTTGTGAAGTAGAACGTCTAAGAAAGCATCTTGTGTCTCTGTATTTTCTGTTTTAATAGATCAAGAAAGGGAAAGTTTGTAGATGGAAATAGCATTTAACGATGATACTCGAAACAACTCAAATCAGCACCGGAAGAGAAAGCGACCGACCAACGGTATTGATCTGAGATGGACACAGTTTCATTCCTCGTTAAACCAATGCTGACCGGTGTCATTGCTGAACACCGTTTTGCAACGAGCAGGTACCAATGCCGGGTATCTTTTTTGCCGTACTAGTGCTAATGCTGGGCACTAATTTAACCGTATGGGTGTCACTGCCGGAAACCATACTGGGGAAAGTGCTATAGATGGGAGCTATTTAGCGGATAGTTTGGTAGAATTTGTCGAGCCGTGACTTAAACGTTTCGATTGAATCGCTGTTCAAAACTTCCGCGGGAAGTCTGTTCCATTCTTTGACAACCCTATAGGTGAAGAAATTGCGCGTGATATCGAGTGCAAAACGCTTGGCAACAATTTTGTATCCATTATTCCTGGTCACTCCGTTAGCATCTAAAGTCAAAAGGCTTGCTCGCTCGACGTTTGCCTTATCCTTCATAATCTTCCCCACTTCGATCATGTCACCTCTGACTCTACGTTTCTTTAGCGAATAAAGGTTATATTCGCGCAGTCTCTCTTCGTACGATTTATTGCGCAGCGAAGGGATTAGTTTGGTAGCTCTATGTTGGACCTTCTCTAATTTATCAATGCATTTTCTGAGGTATGGAGACCAAGATTGGACGGAATACTCAAGGTACGGTCTAACAAATGCAGTGTATAACCTGCGAATACTATTCCTGCTCTTGGACGAGATTGTGCGGGAAACCATGCCTAACATTATATTGCCTTTTTTCCCTGCATCGTTACATTGCTTGCTGCTTTTCAAGTCGTTACTAATGATGACACCTAGATCTCTTTCTTTGGTGGCAGGTATCAGTTTCTTTCCGGACATTAAATATTCATGTTTAAGGTTATGTTGACCAATGTGCCTAAGTTTACACTTGTCGACATTGAATTTCATTTGCCACTTTTCTGACTAATCAACAATTCTGTTCAAGTCTAATTGGATCTGCTCCCACTCGAGTTTGTTTGCACTTTTCCTCCTAGCTTGGTGTCGGCTGCAAACTTACTAATGTTCGGGAGTACGTTGCTGTCGAGATCGTGTATGGATATTATGAAGAAAACTGAACCTAACTCAGATCCTTGAGCACGCCGCTTGTAACTTTACCCAATTTGGAGGAAGCTTCATTAAGTACAACTCGCTGCCGTCTTTCCGTGAGCCAGCATTTTATACAGTTATCGAGTTCACCTCTACCCCCGATGCTGTGCAATTTACTAACCAAGCGTTTGTGAGGAACTTTGTCAAAAGCCTTTTGAAAATCAAGGTAAATGATGATGATCGGAGATTTCGCGTCGTGAAAATTCAATTATATTCTTGAAAAATAAAGCAGCAGGTTAGTAAAACATGAACGATTGCGTCTGAAGCCATGCTGAGAGTTACCTATTACTAATTTAATTCTAGGAATTCAGTAATTTTTCCGTGATCAAACATTCATAAATTTGCCTATGACTGAGGTGCGACTAATTGGACGGAAATTTCTGGGCCACTTTTGGTCCCTTTTTTATAAATTGGGGTGACGTTGGCCTCTTTTCATTGAGAGAGGCAGGTACCATATGTGAGAGATTGAGTGAAAATGTTTGCTAGATGTTCGCCAATTTCGTTCATAGTCTCTTATAGTATTCTGGGATAAACTTGGTATGGACCGGGAGATTTTGTAACTTTCAATTTTCCTATATGTCCAATAACTTCGGCAAGGGAAAAGTTCACTGTGCTGAGGGCTTCGATTTGTTTTTGCGCTAACGTAAATACATAACAGAAAAATTGGTTAAGCAGGACACTCAAATTAGTGTCGTCAGTTTCTAGCCCACCAATATAATTTTCATGAGGGCCAATTACAGATCTTGATTTTTTTTGCTTAATATATAACTGAAAAATTTTTGCGCTTAGTTATAGCGTTGACCACAATTTAATTTTTGTAATCTTTTTTCTTTCGTTTCTGGACCGTCATGAAAATTTGTCTGCTGATTTTGTATTCATTTTTTTGCAGCATCGTCGTGTGGGTGCCTCTGTTTATTCGAGGGCTTTGCTTTCTTTTGCACCTGCAATTCTTCTTTTCAGTACATAGGCTGATTGACTGCTGTTCGGCGGTTTTTGCGAGGGACATTGTAATATTCAAAATTTTGAAGTGCACTCAAAAAATTACTTAGCGATTGATTGACATCTTGTCCAAGGGTTATATTTGCTGACGTTATTGCCTCTCTTAAGCTATCAAACTTAGCTTATCTAAAGTTAGTGATTTCTTCGCAGTTAATTGACGTCTTCAACTAGAGTTCAATTATAAAACGGATACAGTTGTGGTCGCTATCTCCGTGATGTTTGCCCACTTCGACGTTCGTGACATGAGAGTCGCTTGCACTAAACATAAGATTCAGAATATTGCTACCTCTTGTAGGTGTCTGTACCATTTGGGTCCTATACTTATCTTCGGCAAAATCAATCAGGCGTTGGCCAGTGGCCGTACATTCTTCTGTTTCCCAATCGATGTCGGGAATATTGAAGTCTCCATGTACTTTATTGTTTTGTACATGGAGACTTGTGTTGCAAAGATTGATATCATCAGCGACAATGCTCTTGGGAGGACGATAAACCAGTGTGATTTGACACTTTGTATGTTTACCGACTACTGGAATTGAAACTATGTCGTGTCTGCTGCTTGGAATAGAAACTTCTATTATTTGCAGAGGATATTTTTTTACGAGAACCATACTCCTTCACCTTCACGGCCTAGTCTTTCTCTGTGAATTAGGGAAAAACCCGAGAGTTTGAATTCACCCAGATCATTTCTGTTGCTCGATTTCATCCACGATTCTGTAATGACCATGTCAATCTCATCGTTAATTGCGTTGATTCCGGGGGTTGCGGTAGCACGATTCTACTCCCGGCATCGGGGCGCCTCTTTAGTCGCCTTCTCGACACGCGGTGGATACGGTAGCAAGATTCTAAAGCCCCGCCTACAAGGCTACCTAACTGGATTCTGAAAAAACAGTTGGTTGTTCATTATGCCATGATACAATGGGTCACAAATTACAACATGCTCAACAACGAGATCTCATGAAAAAGATCCAAACAGCATATCCTCAGTGCAGCAGTCAAGAATTCCTAATCTAACTCCCCACTATTTCAATCATCAGAGCTCTCGAGTTATGTGAGACTATTTCTTGTTTTTGGCTGTCCAAGACTTGTTCCCTTTCCTTGGAAGGCATCAAAGTTGCCTTCTTCAGCTTCGGGTTTGTCGCTTGGTGTGGCAGACCGGGAAGGAGCCTTACGCTAAAACTTGATGGTGCAATGTTCGTAGTTGTCATCTGGGATACCCCGACGCAGCTCCACGTTTTGAACAAGTTCTTTGAGTGGTGTGTGCGAGTTTTTATTTTTTCCGTCTAGCCTGCTTCCTGGTCCCTGGAAGGCAAGGTAGCCATCGCTACCAGCAGCAACAGCAGCGGCTGCGGTCAGTACAAAAGATTAGGACTCTACACATATTCTTCTTGCAAGATTGTTGATTTCCAGACACATTTATGATGAAGGTTTTAACCAAGGTATCATTTCTACGTTGCTCGCTGTTGATCAATTTACACGTGGCATAGATTCAATTAGTTTCTTGTTATTTTCTCCGATAGTTTTATCTACACTATTCGCCAGGGCTTCGTTTGATATATATGCAGTCATATTATGACCGAATGTCACATCGCACGTGATTTGTTTATATATGTATAAGCTTATTTGTAGATCGATTAAATATAATATAACGATCAATGATGTAATAACAGTTATGGTATATATCATTAGACGATGTGTTGAAAAACGTGATATATCCATGCCTGCTAATGTTTCAATTATTTTTTTAGAATTCGGTTATATATATATATATATATATATATATATATATATACATATATATACATCATCATAAGCATGATGCCACCAAGACGCTGTCACCAAATAAGCCCTAGGATTCCTCTCACTTGCACGACGCCCTAAGATGGAGGCAGGCGTTACCTGTTTTAAACGAGACCGATACCGGTTTTAAACGAGGATAATACCTTCTTCAAATTATCACAGTGATGTCATCATCGGAAAAACCTATAGTCCGTAGCCAGAAATCGAACCCGACGTCTCTGGTATGCGAGACCAGCACGCAGTGCACTAGACCATCCAACAAAACAAAAGTTGTGATACAAGCTTTCGTACACATTGCACTGTTTTGGCTAGACTAACACGCTCCTCTGTTATCACTGTGCTGCTTGTATATATAGCACAGTAACCGTGCATAGGCTGATAGAGAACGAGATTATACCAGCAATATCGTTGGCGGACTTATTCAAATTATCACAGTGATGTCATCATCGGAAAAACCTATAGTCCGTAGCCAGGAATTGAACCCAACGTCGCCGGTATGCGAGACCAGCACGCAGTGCACTAGGCCATCCAACACAACAAAAGTTGTGGTTCAAGCTTTCGTACACATTGCACTGTTTTGGCTAGACTAACACGCTCCTCTGTTATCACTGTGCTGCTTGTATATATAGCACAGTAACCGTGCATAAGCTGACAGAGAACGATGATGACCGCTGTGATAATGTGAAGGAATTAGATAGACGATAATTAGGGCCACCAAGACGCAAATGTGGAGGAATTAGATAGGCGATAATTAGGGCCACCAAAACGGGCTATTGAAGGAATAAGGTGGTCTGTGACCACACAGAGACAATTACTCAAGTGGGTTTCAATGTAGGTATGACAGTTAGCGATTTTTATTTCTGGATGTGCGATCGTTACGAGTTTGAAAGAATATGTATTTTTCCCATTTTAATGTATATATTTTCATACAGCCGTCATGACCTGAAACGTTCTGTAACCACATAGAGACAATTACTCAAATGAGGCTCAATTTAGCAATGACAATTATCAATTTTATCTCTTGATGTGTGGTCACACAAAGATCTTTTTCTCGAGATATAGGGTCCTCTTGGAGAATAGTTTTTTCTTTCGGTATCTTTCAGCTTCCTTACGATATCTTTTTGCTTGCATTTACGATTGCTTACGTACGGATTATAAAGATGTATGCTATTAGGTCTTGTCAAAGCTATATATGATTGTCCTGGAATATTTCGCATGACATGATATATTACTTGGATTGTTATTGAATGACTCATTTGAACAGAAGTTTTTACTAGTCAATCCTATTTTTAGGATAATCGATGTACTTATGCAAGAAATAGGGCTATATTTTGTATTGCACGATTGATATTATTGATTAAATCCATTCGCTTTGTCGCATTTACCGATATATTTTTCAGAGATTTGTCAGGATCCAATGTTGAGAACAAACAGATACGCTCACGTACTTTTTTCAGAAGCACTTTTCTGTAGACAATGAAACATGATTTTATCTATAGATATATTTAATAATGAAATACACATTTGGGGATAACATTTACAATGTTTATAAAGAGCATAATACAGGTGGACATATTATATATATTTATTTATTTGATTTACATTGGTACATTTACGTTGTTTTCATGGGTCTCTTTCCAATGCATATTTTTCAATGGGTATTTAGGTGCTCAATGAGACAAGAATATTAGTATATATATATATTTTATGAATATAAGAGCATACAAGGATTATTTACATTTTTTATGAACATAAGAGCATTCGAGGAATATCTACATTTTATGATCGTTTAGAGGATAAAACCTGCTGAGATAGAGGTACTTTCATCATTAAGTCAACAACATTCGCCAAACACGGTCTCACCCGGCTTGCGTCTCTTCCATGCTAAATCCATTTCTTCATCGATTTCATTAGCCAAGGCACATCGCTTCCTCTCTTTAGCGACGGGCAGTTTATTTTCAATGGATTTCTTGGGAATGTCCGGATGCTCATAGGCAAGAGTTGTGCATGCGTCGAGATAGTAGCGCTTATTCTCAAATTTACCGGGACAGTTTTTGATAGTGCGTACAGTTTGGAGTTGGCATGCTTGCGCACGAATGTTGTGTATTGCCTCAAAGTGTGTGTATGTTTTCTGGTTATGTATATCTTTGTATTGTTCATGTTTGATTTTGGCTTGTGTCTGGTAATTGACACCTTTAGCAGCCGATTTTGTTGCGTCGGACTCAAGCATCATGCTGTAACACTTGGGTTGTAAGCAGATGCATTCTCTCGGGTAGTCATCAGCAGTGTCGCTTTTCAATAGTCCTAGCTGTCCTTTCTTGGATTCATCGAACAATGGGTGATTTATGGGATAGATGGAGAAATTAATGTATTCAGCCAGGGGAGCTTGGCGCATTCCTGCTTCAATGTCGGTCCCGCCTCTGAACTGGATTAGCAACGCGTCAGTGTTCGAGTAGATCAGCGAGAAGTTGTCACCGTAGCGTGATTTCAGTGTGTCATAGAAGAAGCTGTAGACTTTTGTTTTTGCTTTTTCAAGCACAAGGAATCCAACTTGGAGTGGATGAACCATTCGGATATTTTATTTGCTTGAGGATCATGATGACTGTTTCGGGACCGATGGCGTAGCGGTTTTTTAGAAGCGGGTTGGCAGCGTGTTTTCCGAACTCATTGGGGGTGCAAACGACCTTTGCCTCTAGACTTCTGTTGAGCGGGTTGAAAAGCAACTTACCGTATATACTATTGGATAAAAGTTTGTACAGGGTCTTCTCAAAGGAGTTTGTAGACTCCTGACGTTTCTATATATTTATCATGATGAAAAATTTGAAGACCGGTTCCTGCTTGATGCGAAAAATTCAGTGAATTTTGGTGACTTCTAGTCCCTGCCTGTGGAGTATTTGGAGAAATTTCAGGGCCACGAGGTAGTCAGTTTGAGGTAGATAGCTAGCAACAAGCTTGCGATCTGCTCGTTTTCTATTTCTTGAGATATTCTGAGTCAGCCAAGAGATTTTTTTGTGGAGGGTGAAACATCGTCCAAGTTAATCTCTTTGTGATGTAGCAGAAGTGGCAGCTCATCTATTTTTCATGCAAATTCGTTGCTGACTTGGGCATCCACGCAGACAATGTACGTATACTCGACAGAACAGTCTGTGTTTACCAAGTCGAAGGCATGAATTTCTTCCGGTGTGAGCTCGAGTATTTCGCCAATGATGAGGGGTTCGCTCAAGCAGCCACCATAATGACTGTTAAAGTCCCACATTGCTGCTGAAGACACGGGTAATGTTGGGTCATAGTCTTTGCATCGGGGATTGTTTATCTTGGTAAGACCTTTCATCAACGTCACGAATCCGCCTCGTGTGTTTTTGAGAATCAAGTGGAGGAGATCGATATCTTTGACCAGTGCCAATTTAATCTTTCCTTCTTAGAGGGCGGCTTGTATTGCAAAGCCAGGGACGCTCACAAAATGGACGGGGTCCAGGGTATTGTCGCGTGTCATGGCCTCCCTAAGCTTTTGGAAGACCTCGGCTAGCAGCAGCGTGTCGATGAACAGGTATATGATCATGTAATCAAGCAACGTCTTATTGTTTGCTGCCTCCCACATTTCGATCACTTCAGCATAATCAGAGTCCGATATTCCTTTCCCTCGAAGTTGACTGTGAAAGGCTTGTTGCGATGGGATCTCAGTTTGGTCCAGCACAGAATCCGATGTGATCGCTTCGTAGCAGAGATGTCCTTTTCGAGTTGCGAGGTCTAGAACCTTGTCACTGTATCCGAGACTTGTGAGATGGGATTTGAGGAGTGTAATATCATGCCCACTATCCTTAAGATTTTTGGCGATACTGTCTAAACTTGAGTTGAGGAATGGGAACAAGTCGATGAACTTGACACCGTACTTGCTCGTGGCATCATTCAAGGAGACAGAGATGCTGAACATTTTATATGATTGTTTTGGCAAAACATTTATTTTGGAAAAGTTTTTACCATCCAATCCTCTCAGTATGAAGCGCATGTCATAGGCGGATGCATTGTGAGCAATACAATGCATGAACCTGAGTTTCTCCGTTATTCTGAAGTTACAATTCCGGCACATTGCGGCCATGTAGTTTCCTATTATTACCTCTCTATTGGGCCGAAGACCCCTCAACGTAATGGTTACGATGACGTACACATTTTTTACCTTTTTCTCCAAAAGCAGCTCCGCAGCATTCACATGTTTTGCTTTCGCAATTTCTTTTCACGTCTTGTTTGGTGAGAACGGGGATGGGGAACAAAGGTAGGGTTGACATTTATTCATTATAATCCAGCAACATATTTTTAACAAGATGTGTTTCCCTCTCCTCAAGGGGAACAGTGGTCGAATCGACCACTTTGTGCTTTACAATTTTCTCGTCTTTATCCACAAGAGTATAGCTCTACATGCACAACTTGTGTATGTTGACTACATGTTTCCCCTCTTGGGCGGGCTCCAGCACAGATTCACAGTCATAATAACATACAACAGGGGATTTCATTGTTGCATGCATGGCTGAGAATTGGTACATTTCCCCTTCTTCAGGCATACCAATGTTTTGCAAGCCTGTAGTGGACGAACATAATTTTACGTGACCCTCTTTTTTGCTTTCGTGCATACCTTGCATGCAGAATGATCAATAAAAGCGATCTCTTCATTTCCCATTTCTAAATGTACGCCTAAATGTAGTAAAACATGGTATAAGGGCGACATGATTAGCATCTAAGAGTTGCACAAGGTGGATCGTGCGCTCCTCACTGGCCTCTAAACTGCCTCTGTATACACTAACCAGCCCGTAACCTTCTTTCTCTTTAGTGAGCTGATACAGTCTAATGTTGACATCACAATCTCTTTCTATGTTTGGTAAATCTTCTAAAGCCACAGGTGTGTTCAGGGGAAGATTTGGGAAGTTGAAATATGCGTTTATGTATGGGAGGTAAGTTAACTCAGACTGTCGTTTAAAATTTAAGAGATATGTTTCTCCAGGTAAGTGGAAATGGGCAACAATGCTTGTCAGGACACAATTATTATTTTTTGTCTTGATATTGACAATATGGTACCGGCCTGGACAATTTTTGGGCCAAGGAACATAACTACCCAGTTTTTTTTATCCTTTAGCCACTGTCTTGTAGAATTTAAGGTCAACAGCAGATACTGTATTATTACTCCAGCCACTACCTTCTAGCTCCTGTTTTTCTAATTTATTTTGCAAATCTACCCCGAGATCCTCAATCAATTCACTTAAATCCACTGTTTTTGTCAGCTGGATCGCTTTTGTGTTTAATACCCAATCCTTCTCTTCTATAGAAACATCCTCCATGGTTTTCCCCATTTAACCCTCGCGGTGCACTGGAGTCTCTGGAATGTCCCTAATTTTGATTCAATATGCTTCACTAACTCCCTGCATCCTAATGTTATCAAGGATGATATGTTGACGTGATCAGTGATTGGGATAAATGTTGATGTTACGAAATGCTGATCCAAAATACCTTCAGAGGTTGGTGGGTGGAATATAGACACTCCCGACTCGACAATAGACGCCTCAAGAGTAGACGCCTCAACAGGAGACGACGGCAAGGACGCATCCAACGCAGCAGTAGCCTGAGCGACGGGTGGATCAACAGGACACGCTGCATCAGTAGCCTGAGCGACGGGTGGATCAACAGGATACGCTGCATCAGTAGACTGAGCGACGGGTGGATTAACAGGACACGCTGCATCAGTAGACTGAGTAACAAGCTGTCCAACAGGACACGCTGCATCAGTAGACGATAGCAAGGGCGCATCCAACGCACTTGTGGGCTGAACTCTGCCTTGTCCCGCAAGGGTTCCACCACCGGGTTGCGAGCTTGCGGTAGGGCTCGCGGTAGAGCTCGCGGTAGGGCTCGCGGTAGGGCTCGCGGTAGGACTTATGGACATTGCAACGCTAGGGGCAGTCCCTGCATCCCCCAACAATGGCGCACCTGCCATATCGTCTTGATTCATCCTGCAGGAATAAAAACACTACATTAACAAATAACACACGGTTAAAACACTACACAAAGACACCTTTAAAACAAAATAATTACATCTCAAGTGAAAACATGACCGTGACCAACAAGATCATCCTTGCAAATAAACTATCAAATAGCAAACGACATCTTTAAAATAATTACATCTCGAGTGAAAATATGACCGTGACCAACAAGATCATCCCTGCAAATAAACTATCAAATTGCAAAAGACAGCTTTAAAACAAATTACTTACATCTCGAGTAAAAATATGACCGTGACCAACAAGATCAACCCTGCAAATCATGCATGAGCTACGCTGTTCACTGATTTATACAACAGTGTATGATATCTTGGGAAATATAGCATTCACACAGAGCCCCTTGCTACGCTGCCAGATCCACGAACCAAAAACCAAATCAAAACGAAACCTGTACGACACTGAAATCACCGGTCCTTGTGGGGAGGAAAGGGGTGGGTGGGTGTGGGAGTCATATAAAACTCGCCCTGCTATCTGGACGGCTACACACACTCCTCGCTCATCGCATCGTCTATACCTCCTCTGCATATAGCCTGCTCATAGCCCCGACCACAACCTCTCGTCACCAGTGATCCATTACAGTCTCTCATCGCATCTCCTTCTTCATCATGGAACTGTTCAGGATGTCGGATCAAATTATTTCATACAATCGCAACCTTAAACGGTTCTCATTCGTCGAGGGAGTTAATTTTGTATCGGCAACGATGTCTACATACAAAATCATCCTAACCATGCTCAAGATGAAACTGGATGCTTCTATCCTGATTCTGCAGGAGTGTAGTAGCGTAGATGTTATGTGCAGCCAAGAGGGATGTTCAGTGATGTTTTTAAACTCAAAGTCGTCTCGTCACCGATCTAGAATACTTTCTCCGCCCAGACTTCATTTCCAGTTTCTTATCACAAGAAACTACAATCATGGGTAAGATACAAGATCCTTCATACTCTTCCACCAAACCTCGTGGATTTAAACGCTCATTGGAACAAGCCGAAAATTAATCACGACCTGAAGCAAAATATGGAATGGTAGAATCCTCAACTAATACCTTCTACTCCGAAGCTCAACATTACGAAGACAAGACGCAAGATCAAGACGGACAAAATCATTTTATTGATGTAGTAAATACCTATAACCCTCCCCAGGATCAAGGGAACAATGCTTCAATATTTGATGTCCCAGACAAAGGTTACAGTGGAGCGTCTGTATATACCTTTGCAACAATTCCCATAGCTTCTGAGAACATCGCAGAATACCCGAACCTATCTTTATTTAAGTAAATTATCCACCCAATACAATAGGAATGAAGAGCTGTATTAAATGTACTTTTTTTTCAATAAATATCTTTTCAAAAAATACTCTGTATATACTATCCGTTGCAATGCATCATGCCCGACTTAAAACAAGTCAGATTCTGTACTCTGCTGGTGGCCATTTCCATAGTATCTATTTGCGTCTATTTGTTCTTTGTAAATAGGGTATTGAGAGACATGGGCCGTCGCTTCGACCGATGTGTGGGCAAGATTTCCATAATTTATGGCTCTACAATAAGGAACGGGCGGTTGTTCAGGGGTCCATGAGCTGCTGCAAGGCGAATGTGGGTATAACGCCTCCTGACATGGTTGATGGGCTTGCAATGGAAACCCATTCCAAGGTTGCATCTGACACGCATGAAACTGCCATTGCTGAGGAAGCATTTTGAAATGCTGAGGATTCCATACGTTGCGATGTTGTGGGTGAAACGTATATGTAGCGTTATCTGAAGAAGACGCCCCATTGCCCAGACTGAAAACGGAGGATAAAAAAAAATGTATATTGTAAAATAATGTTTATTGTTTAAAAATAAATTTCACGCATAACAAAAACCTATTGTTTTTGGTATATATCAGCGTTACAACGGGTGCTCTACTCGGTGACCCTACATGTTCTTCGAACAATATCAACGTTGCATCTTATGATGTATCAGGGATGGTAATCTCGTCGTGGAATACGTCAGACACATCGTCCCCTATTATGGTTAAAGGAGGGTTAAAGACGCTATTCAAAATGTCATTCATGATGAAGCTATCATTCATAATGTATTCCATCTCACGTTGACTGTTGTTTAACGACAGATTATGTGGAGTTGATGATAAAGTGGGTAGCTGACATCGTCTTCTACATATAATAAATTAGGATTGGATTCAATACCACTCAAATCGAGCATCGGAAGCTGCGGCAAATATCCATGATGAAGTAAACTGCATTCGAAAATATCGCCGGGTTGATGAATATCGAGTGTAGAATCCCCTTCGTGTGAGTGAAGTCTATTTACTAAATCGAT
>SDVV010022109.1:0-13006 GCA_016164225.1 Gammarus roeselii | reverse complement strand
GGTTAGGTAGGGCAGGAAAAGTTTCATTAAAGTGATAACCGGTAAAATGGTACGACTGGTGGCTGATTCTGACGTGGGCTGAAACAGATTTTCGCCAGAATGTCACTGGCAGATATGACAGTGGCTGGTGTGACTGAGGAACGCTATGAATGTTCGCTGTTAAAAAATGGTACCGTAGGTAGGTAGTCGGAACAACTTGGGGCTGATAAGGCAGTTGGCGGAGATGATGGTGGTTGATCTGACGTTAGCTATAAAAGAATTACGCTCCAGGGATAGCGACCCCCAAGAAGAGGCTACATCATGAATTCTATTTATATCTTGATGTAGGGAAGAAACGCCTTGCTTTGTCACCTTCGTGGCTTCAGGAGCGCCTTGGCTAAGAAGTTGGGGAGTTGTTGTATGAGTTTTGCTAGACCCGGTGGATTTGATTCTGGATTTTTGTTTGTGTTTCTAAGTTGTGCGCGGCTGTCGACTAACTTTGGTGTTGTTTTTCTTCGACCTGTTGAGCACATGCCAACCAGCGTCCTGCTGCAGTTTTTGTGCCATGTTGTTCATTTTGAGTGCTAGCGCACCAAGGTATACTGCCTCTCATGCCTGCTTGCTCTGTTGGCAGGTTGTAGGGGGCTGCAAAGGTGAGGTTGCTGATCTGGAGGATGACGGAATGGTGGTTGATCTGGTCTTCCTGAATTTCTCTATAGCATTTGATGTTATGCTCAATGAACAGCCTTGGATTATTACCACTTAATATCAAAACCAACTAGATTAGACAAAGTCTGTTGTAGAACCAACCTTTTTTAATGACCAAAAATTCAGAATCATTCAATTCACAGTTGGACAATCCAGAATGTGTTAATATTTACCCCTTCTGGTGCCGTGAGATGTGACTGGGGGCTGAAGGCTCCAGGCACTACCAGGACAGGGTCATGATGGCACCCTGGGAGAGGAGGCAAAACTGCCATAGAAGCCACCAGACCCCTTGTTGTAGTCAGCACCAGGTCAAGAATGGCAAGAATATAAGGTGGTTCTAACTTCATAATAGCTGTTAACCTTTCATTCTCATTTTCTTTCAATTTTGTACTTCCTGCCTTGGAGCAGCTCAAGAAGGAAATGTTATGTCATTTAGAAACCAGATGTTGCATTTTCCACTTTATTTGAAAATCCCAATCTCATTCCTTCTGAATTTCAATCTGTTCATGCTGATCACAGGAAATATTGGAATAGCTCAGTTAATTTCTTATTAATGATGACCGTGGTGACTCCCCACATTTCCTGCATAGTTACTTTGTAATAACTTGGTAAGTATGTTACTCAGAAATTACTTCCTAGTGTGTAGTGTTGACTGGGCTGATTCCCTGCGGTCAAAAACCAAGGGTGATTCCTAGCCGCACCCCATTTTGGCACCAAAACGTCGGAAAAGTCAGTTTGACAACCGTACTTGAATGAGCAAGTCTCTGTTAGTAAGTGTCAGCTTCTCACCTTGTTTCTCACCTTGGTTGCCTCAAGACCACCCCACGCCCCAGCAAGGCAAAAGTGCGGAGCATGGCAGGTGGCACAAATGCTACAGCAAGGCCAGACAGCAAAAGCCCGACAAAGTAATGGAGCGGTAAAAAAACTGGAAAATTGTGCTTCAGGCAATTGATCATACAGCAAATACGTTGTATTCTCAGACAATTAGTGTCCTCACCCAGCTTAAAACACTGCACGACGAACATCCCGTTCTACGTAAAATGCAGCACGATCTCTTTGGGATGACCAAGACGGGTCAGGCTATTGAATTCTGCTGGATCCCCAGACACTCGGGAATAAGAGAAAACGAACTTGCGGATTCACATGCTAAACTAGCATCTACTCAGCAAGAACAATTTTTTCCAATACATTAACGGGACTGGTTCCCTATCATCACCTCCCATATGACATCCCGATGGGATAAAATGTGGCAACAGAGTGGACAAAAATGCTTTCAGTCCAACCCTTGGTCGAAGAATGGGAAACAAAGTTCACCAACAGAAAGGACCAAGTGTTCATCAACCGCTTGTGCACGGGACACACGTGGATAACTCACCACCGCCTGAGGGATATTGACATGGGACCAAACGCGCCACCTTGCCCCTGCTACCACCAAGTGACTATCAGCGTACAACACTTACTGATGGATTGCAACGCACTCTCAGCAGCCCGACAAGTTTTCTTAAATCCCCTGTGCAACCTACAAAGCCTATTCACTGACCCAACCTACCGTAAAAAGCTTATCGCTTTCGGAAAACACACCGGACTATACGAAGCTGTCTAAACCCGAAACAAACATTTTGCAAGTGAGGTGGTCTCTACTCCATTACGCACAGAGACAAGAATACATTTACATAGATACACGTTAACTTTTTACTTTCCTGTACGCGCTAATACTCAAATATACCACAATTAAAATATGTGCTTGATTTCACCTTGACAAGACTAATCTTTTTGCACATGAGGCCGTGTGAACTTACTTGAATCAATGACGGTCGCACATTACGAGGGAGCCTATTATGACTCACGTTGAGGCTCCGGTGGAAGTGAGACTCAAATCAAATCCAACGGGAAATGGACTTGCGAGAAAAAGAACATTTTGACTTTACTTCCAGAAACAAAGAGGCCTACAACAAACCTTTCTCCCTCTACGAACTACAGTGCGCTATAGACCATACACGTGAAACTTCAGCTGGGCCAGACGGGGTGCGCAACAACGTGATCAAGAATCTCCCAGATGGCGCCCGTGAGCACTTATTGAAAGTGTTCAACACTCTGTAATCAAACTAATTTTTTCTCGATCACCAAGGTCCTAACGTGGGTGCCACCCATGTTGTGATGTAGCCTGGAAGTAGGAGACCTGTATTCCGGCACTGCTCTGCGTTTGCCTGACCCGGAAGTGAACCCAGAAGACACCCAGGAGATGGTGGCTATTTTTAGGCAGTGAAACCTGTAGGGGTGCTGCGGCACAGCCCGACAGATACCCAAGGGTGAAAAAGTATGTAACGGGTGCCAGTCAGAGAGCGGCCCGCCCGAGGTGCCCGGTTTTATTCTATAGCTCAGGTGAGCCTGGTCTCAGTGATCATAACCGAGTTGGTGTGCACGGAGTTGGTGTTGGTTTGACGGGCTCCATGACTTTGCCACCCGACAAGCTTAGGTGGGCATTTCGCCATCGCTTACAGCAGGAATCTGTAGCTATCGCAATATCCAAACCCGGGAAATTCCACGATGACCCACATAACTCTCGCCCCATCGCTCATACCAGCGTCTTCTACAAGACCATGGAAAGAATGATAAACACGTGCCTTGTCGACTACCTTAATATGCATGCAGGCCTGAACATCATCCAGTGTGACGGCCGCAAATGCCACTCTACGACGGACCACCTTGTAAGACTGGAATCTGACATTAGACAGGCATTTGTCCGAGAGGAACACGGTATTTCCATATTTTTTGACGTGGAGAAGCATATGCTACCTGTAATTATAGAATTATGAAGGACCTCCACCGCAAAGGGCTGAGAGGCCACTTACCCCGTTACATCCACCAATACTTGCAATATCGTAACTTCAGGGTTAAGGTCGGCGACACCTTGTCACCATCCTATCTGCAACAAATGGGCGTCCCCAAAGGAGGCGTCCTCAGTGTCACTCTTTTTATACTCAAAATCAACCAGATAGCAGACAATCTCCCACGCGACGGAAGATTGCTTATATCACTATACGTTGTAACGGAAATACCCGGCATTTCCTGACCCCTGTGTTTCTGCTTTATACCTGCAGATGAAGTACTTATATTAAAGCTATTATTTTCAGTATATGCTCTATGCTAATACCTACTGAAAAAGCACTTTAACTTGAGAGTTACACATAAGGGCTCATTACCTTGCTCACCTCCCGGCTGACTCTTTCCTCATCCCTGGCTGGTGTTTGACCTGGGATACCTCGTCATCACTGGAACCCTGAGAGTCCTGCAGATAGGTCTGCAAGATGCAAGTTAGCACTGTCCATTTGTACAGCTGCATTGTTCAGGAAAATCTCATCTAATTTACAACACTGCATTTAATTAATTCAGGGGTCCTTTTCAATCTTCTATCTCCAGGCTAGCTGAATCGGTGCATCTTGAAACCATCTCCCTTTTTTGATCTGTATTTTGCAGTATTTTAGAAGCAGCGTTTAAACTTGCAGAGATTCAATTAGAGAGGCTATCATGTCAGTTTTTTGAAGCACAAAAGATCCTGTTTAATATGGTATTGCGTGCTTTAGATTAGGAGGTACACAATATTTATATATGTATGTATAATGTACATAGTTTTCATGTTAGTGTTTCTGTTGTTGCAGAGGAACCTCCGTTGAGTACTCCACTTCTCACACAACAGTTACAACTGGGGGCTGAGGCCGTGCTTTATTTATGCTAGATTCTCGGTTTTCAGCCCCACTAACTTACCGGCTACTCCCTCTGTGACGTCTGACTTGGAAAACCTGACTGGTGATTTTCCCACCACACTGTTGGGACCATTGTCTCGCATGAGAGGGGTCCCAGTAACCTTAAGCAAATTCAGTTTATTAATCAATGAGAGCCCCAATAAGGATTATTACTTATTATTTATAATGCTCTTTGGGTTTTATCAATTATCATTGTTCATTTCCCTTATTTTCGGTGCTATTTATTATATTAATTATTTATTCGATTTTCATGATGGAAGGGGCGTGGCCGGTTGGCTATATATGGATATACTAGTGGGTGAACCGGCAGTTGATCTAGAGCCGTCCCCGAAAGAGGGCAGCCCATGCCTTTGTCGGCTCCTTTCGTCGCTCCTTATTCGTCGCTCCTTCTAGTATCGCCAGCTGCGCACCATCATCATCTGTGATATTTGTCTCAGTACCGCCAGAGATTGGATACTGTTTGCGTCACTAGGGCGGTGGACCTTTTATTCGAAGTGTAACCTTGGAGTGCTTTTTCTGAACTGTGATTTTATTGAATATAAAGTGGTGTAGATTAGATTACTTTTTAACCTATTTTATTCTATCGAAACCTGGTGTGCGGCGTTTGGGAGTTTTTGTGTGGTCCTGTACCACGGTAGACCCAACGAGCCCATACTGGCCTGAATGACCTGCCGCCTCTGTGACCATCCTGACTTCGAGCGGTAGTGGGGTCGCCGGGTCAAGAAGTGCAGGCACCCACACAACACCTATTAATAGTTATAACTACTTAATTAATCGTAGAGTTGCTGGCATTACGACTGTGTCCACGACAAGCTGTTGTTACAATGTATACATTATTCTGAAATTAACCGTCAAATCTTTTTAGGTTGAATACGATTGAGAGCTGTTCCCACACCGTCTTGAATACCTTATTTAGATTGGCAAATGCTTGACCATCCTGTAAATTTTGATTGCTGCTTGTATGCCAAAGACTTCTATTAAACGTATCATATAGCTGGCTACCGTTTTAGTCTATCTGTAAATAAATAATTTCAATAGTTCAAGATTCCTCATCATTCACTCATAGTTCTTTGTCCTAACCTTTTCAACAAATAGAATGCCCTTCTGCCCATCATACAGCTCTTTCAATAATAATTAATTTAACAATTGGAGATCCGTTCATGGGGTCCAGTTTCCCAACTCCTTGGAAACTCTTGGGAGTCTCGGCGTCATTTCGTTTGCCTTCCCCTGCTATCACAGTCTATTCTTTATCTGGGGTCCATCCCATTCTTCCAGTTCTATTTCCACTATTTCTTAGTGTTCGCCCAACACGTCTGTCGGAGGCAATTGTTGGGTGAGCTTGGGGTTGGTTGCACACTCTTTTCATTCTGTATTTGTGGGCAGGTGGAAGTGAGACCCGAATCAAATCTAATCAAACTCAGGTGGAAAACTACCCTCATAGGACTATTTGCATTAGGTTTCGGTCTAGGCAGATCCTGGGTGACATTGGTCTGTCAGTTTTTACCTTGCGGTAAAGTGGCGCTCATTTAGGCTTTAGGTCTGGACAGCACAGCTTGGCCTGACTAGGAGTCTACCATCAAACTGTAAGTGTTTACACAACAGTAAGTAACCAAAAGCTGCCCAAAAGAAGGCATGCAAATAAATGAAATAGTTAACATAGTCTGGCATCCATTCAGGTAACCAGGCACAAATAGAGTAGAGCGCCGTCAATGACTGTTAGACTGCTCTCAAAGCAATAGATAAATCAATAATAATAGGTAGATCACACAATCTAAATATGCAGTATATATAAGAGAGGCAAGCTGCCCTTCTAAAATCATTGAGGAAGTCGGTAGCTAAATCAGTAATTGAGCATCAAATTAATCAATGTCAGTTCAGGCCTAATTAATAATATAGTGGCTGACGGGCTGCAGCTAACCCAGATGAATACATAATTAAAGCAGCACAGTTGCATAATTAAAACCACAATAATTAGAGCGTATTGTGACGTATTGTGACACTCCCTGCTCGTCCAGAATCTCGTAAACGATACCTTGGCTGTAAACTTCCACCACTTTGTGAGGTGCGGAGTAGCGAGGGGCAAGCTTGTTCTGAGTCTGGTAAGCTGGCAGCCTCCATGCAACCAGGTCTCCCAGAGCGAACGGACGAAAACGTGAGGTTTCCTTCTTCCGTCGTTGCCTCGACGGCAAAGGTAATCTTGCTGTTCCTCTAGTGAAAAAGTCAACCGGTGTCATCCCCGTGGTTGATAGTGATCAGCACGCGTGCGAGCTCCTCTGGCCAAGTGGTTCCACGCTCTCTGCACGCTATTGCCAGCCCGACAAGTATGCTCCGGCTTACTCTCTCTACCCGGCCGGTGGTGTGGCCCAGGTAGGGCATGGAAGTATGGTGTTGAATGCCGTACCGATCGAGTAAACTGCTGAAAACTTGACCTGTAAATTCGTTCCCGTTGTCCGTCAGCACAGACACGGGAATCCTAGGCAGAGCAGGAAAAATCCTCTCCTCAACAGCGTGAGCAAAGGAACGGCGTGCACGAAGCGAGACGCCATATCAATCCCAACCACGAGGTACTTCAAACCGTAGGCAGCCTGATCCACTTGCAAAACGTCCAGAGCGTACTGATCCAAAGAGTTCGTTGCACTCCTTTCTATCAATGGCTGTCCTCCGCGAGAATAAATCTTGAAACGTTGGCAAAAATCCAATTCTTTCACCAATTTGGCTACAGCTGGGTAAAGGTTAGAGTGGTAAAAATAACATTTGAATGCATAAATTAATTTATCTCGACCTATATGGCCGGCATCCGCGTGAATACGTCGTAACACTGGCCTAAGCAACGCTGTTGGGAGTAGATAGATGTGTCCCTAAACGCATTTTTCTGGGAGTGCGTAGAGGACCCCCCCCCCTCGGCAGAAAGTTGGATGCGCTCCTGGATATAGTGTCCCTAAATGCCAATTTTTTTGATTCGGCCCATGTAATTGTTAGGAAGTATGTTATTTCTTAGTGTAACCGACTTAGTCGCTGTATATCTCGGACATTGTACATGTAGGTTAGGACAAGTTAATTACTGTATCTTCATCTTCATAGAGAACACTTGGGAGAGGAGATCAGGCGCAAAAAAGGAAGTCCAAACGCGGATATGACGGAATAAGATAGGCCATAATTACCGGTGGGGAGGGGTCAGGCGCAAAAGACGCTAAAAACGCTTTTTTTTTAATTCGCCTAGTGTAATTGTTATGAAGTATGTTATTTCTTAGTGCGACTGACTTATTCGCTGTATATCTCGGACATTATACTTGTGGGTTAAGACAATTGCTCTTGTGGTCAAGTGAATTACTGAAGGCACATAGACCACCCGAGAGGAGAAGTTAAGAGTGGGTGGTCCCAACAAATCAATGACAATTAGCGATTTTATCTCTAGATGTGCTCCTTTCGTTTCGAGTTTCAACGGTTTGTTACTACGTATTGTAAAAGCCGAGTATATTTTCTGTTGGGATTTTTAAATGGTTTCATTGTAAGAAAATGATGGTACATATTAGGACTGCTGTTAGTGTAGGATACATTTTAATAGATTACTTATACATCGTATTATATAGTTTCACGGACCCTCCTGTTATTTTAATAGTTATTATCCATACATTTTGTTATGTATGACTCATTTGCATAGAAACTTTTACTGCTCAAACCTGATTATTTAGGATATGCGTAATCGATGTAGTTATGCAAGAAGTGAGGGAACATATTACCAGGATTTGTTAGTGTAGGATACATTTGAATAGATGCTTCTATTACGATTCTATCTAGTTTTCAATGGTTATTGCCCATTCATTATGTTATGTATTCGAAGTTGTTACATGCTAAAGTTGAAGGAAACCGAATTATCAAATGGGGTAATAAAAGAGTATCAAGTATAAGAAGTGTAAAATTGCACAATAAAATCAAATGCATCTCTGACTTTGTTTCAATTATGTTGGTAATGAAACATGAGGAGAGAAAATCGTGTCTCAAACGTTTGAGTGCAAGGAGAATTGGGTATATTTCGGATATCTGCGGGAATATAATGAATGGTAATGTGGGCAATAGTAGGAACAAACCTAAAATGATTCGATATCATAAACATATATCAGTAAATAAAAAATGAGGGTCAAGAACAAGCTCGCTGAAGACTAAAAACAAAGTTTTGTTCCCAAGGATGGGATTGCAAGTATGCATTCACTTCTCCCAAAGTTCTCCTTTTATCTAAAATGTGTACTAAGGACCTTAGTCTAGAACCCCAATAGATCAGAGAAAAAAACCACACCCAGATGATAAATCCTACGCCAATATGATGAGCTGACAGCTTCAGGTGAGAAATAAATACACATAATTGATAAAGAACCCACAGAGGGGCACTGATACCATAATCAAGCTAACGCATGAGAGGGAGGTTGAAGTCATTACTTATGTTTCACCATCGT
Source organism: Gammarus roeselii (assembly GCA_016164225.1). Classification (NCBI taxonomy): domain Eukaryota; kingdom Metazoa; phylum Arthropoda; class Malacostraca; order Amphipoda; family Gammaridae; genus Gammarus; species Gammarus roeselii. The sequence goes on along the minus strand of SDVV010022109.1, from coordinate 4,104 downwards.
ACTCACGTCGAATTTTCTGAGTGAATAGTTATGTTTTCGTGTAAATGATAACCCACGTGAACCCTTACTATATATAAATGTGTCAAAATCTATTATCAATCAAATTTAGTTCATAAACGTTTGTTTGCAATATCCTAAATTTAACTCGAATGATTAGCATTGAAATGCATATATGCAACATGACTTACGATGAATTGCAACACAACGCCTCTTGCCATACTTTGGAAATGTGATAGAAATTATTCCATTCCAAAGGTATTACCGCTATTGAGGAGGAAATGCGGCAAGCTGCTCTGGCTGATTACATGATCTTCAACTACCCCAAAATCATCCCCTGTACGATGAAGAAATTGCAGATATGCAACATGCCTTGCTTGGAAATGCACTGTAACGCCTTTTGCCTTGCATTGAAAATGTGATAGATATTAAGCAAATTAAAGTTGTACACAGCTACCTAAGATATCATAGATATATATCTCATCATGTCCAAACAGAAGCGAAAGCACAAGTCTGCAGCTGTTTTTATGACACACTGAAACCACGCTACGGTGACAACACACGCACGCACGCTTGCGCGTGTGCGCGCGTGGACATTGAGGCTTAAAATGCGGCATTCTCCTCTGGATGAATACATGGACTTCCTATACATACCCCGAAAAAAAATCATCCATTGTACGATGACACTGATTTTGGAAAGCCGAATGCGTCTACCTTCAATATGATTCCATGTGTGGGAAGGTATGACGTCATAACCCCTCCTACTTTGTCAACCAAACTCTAAAAATATAAACATACCTAAATGCTCATGTGAAATAAGACCGTAAAACAAAAACGTAGACACTTAGGTTTTGCACCAACAATCTCCGGGTGTATCTGCACCGCAGATCTACAAAAATAGGATATACACGAGACGAGAATAAGGAACTAAGTCACCGCAAATAGATACAATCTCGCTTGTAACCTGCTGGCCGTATGACAGTGATTGATACAGGTCGATCGTCAGATCGATCGATCGCTTGAGAGCGCATTGGCTATAGTATGGAAAATATGCAGTGCTTGAGGCAGAAATAATACCTTACGAGTACACTTTTGCATGAAATGATAAAAATACGTCCACATCAACAGGTTTTATCCTGTAAAATGATCCTAGTATGTAAATATACCTTATAGGCTCTTATTTAAATAAAATATATAAATTCAAATCTTAAACTTGTCTCATTGCCCACCTAAATACGCATTGAAAATGTGCAGTGAAACGTACTGCAACCGTCTATAAATATGTAAAAGTAAATGTTTCTATGTAAATAAAGTAAATATATATATAATTGAACATGTTTGATTGTCCACCTATAATGTGTGTCGAACATGCGTGAACGTATATCACTGTAACCCCAGACCTAATATGAAGTTATCATAATGAAAATATGTTCCTAATATCATGAAAATGTTCCTATGTAAAGCCGTGTATCTTTAACCATGAAGAAATACGTATCAATAAATCTTGTTTTATTGTTTACAGAAAACCTGCATCTGAAAATACGTGAACGTATCTGCAGCTATTTGTTCCTTAACGGTGTATCCTGATGAATTTCTGAAAATATATGCATACAAGGAAATTTAATAATAAATATAGATTTTAGCTCGGTAGGGCCACGTACATATTACGGCAGTCACTAATAAAGAGAAAGATGTCATAATCTACGATATCCTACGGTAACAACATCGAATACATAACATAATGTATAGGCAATAACCATTGAAAACTAGATAGAATCGTCATTGTAGCTTCTATTCAAATGTATCCTACACTAACAAGTCATAGTAATATGTACCACCACTTCTTGCATAACTACATCGATTACGCATATCCTAAATAATCAGGTTTGAGCAGTAAAAGTTTCTATTCAAATGAGTCATACATAACAAAATGTATGGGTAATAACCATTGAAATAACAGGAGGGTCTGTGAAACTATATAATACGATGTAAAAGTAACCTATTGAAATGTATCTCACACTAACAGCAGTCCTTATATGTACCATCATTTTTTTGCGATCAAACCATTTAAAAATTCCAACACAAAATATACTCTGTTTTTACAATACGTAGTAACAAGCCTTTAAAACTCGTAATGAAAGGAGCACATCTAGAGATAAAATCGCTAATTGTCATTGATTTATTGGAACCACTCACTCTCAACTCCTCCCCCCGGGTGGTCTATGTGCATACAGTAATTAACTTGACCACAAGAGCAATTGTTTTAACCTACAAGTATAATGTCCGAGATATACAGCGACTAAGTCGGTCGCACTAAGAAATAACATACTTCCTAACAATTACATTGGCCGAATAAAAAAAACTGTGTTTTGGCGTCCCTTTTGTGCCTGACCCCTCCCCACCGGCCATCATGGCCTATCTTATTCCTCCACATCCGCTTTCAGGCCCTATATCCAGGAGCGCATTCAACTTTTTACCAAGGGGTGGTCCTCTACCGCACCCCCAAAAAATTGCGTTTAGGGTCCACCTAGTGCTTGCAGCACTAGGTTGACTTACGCTCAAATCTCTAGACTCAGATTTGGGTGCGTCTGCAGGGGTTATCTCTACTTTCAGTCTAATCTGCATAACGGTCTTATCGATTTCTCTTTCTACCCTGTCGTCCTCTAACATGTACAACATCTTGCTACCTGCCGACTCTAGATAGTTTTCTCCTCCTTCACAACCTTCTTTTCCCAACAGGTTAAAGTAGACTCCGCCGATTAAGTGAAGGTGGGCGCCAACACGCCCAGACGTGCTGGGAAAATCTATCACTCCTAGTCGGTGGACGTGGACTTTAAAACCAATGTCGTACAGGGCAACGAAAGCGAGTAGCGCCTCGGTGCAGGGAAGGACTCCCGGGTACAGCATCGCTCTCAAATTACGCCTTTACACTCTACTTGAGACAATACCAAAATCTTCCGGTGCTTTCATTAACCTTTCCAGTACTTCCTTACGCACGCACAAATGATTGTCCATGGAATCATACAATCCCAAAGACATACACAGAAATAAAAAGTCTGCACCTCCAGGGACCGTTACGTATCGTTCATCTTACTTTACCGTGAAAGTTTCATCAACTTCCTCCACTAGATCGTTCAGCTCAAATGCACTGGATAAACTAGCTGCCACAACATTATCTTTGCCCGGAATGTACTGTAGCTCATAGTGACTTGAGTTCAGATCATCAAACGTTCGCAGTAGTCTTGAATCTACTATAATTTTTCTTGGCCGTATTAAAAGTAGTACTCGCATAAGCAATAACCTTTTCTTCGCTCGCCTGAACCTGTGTGAGAACCGCACCGGCTCCTACCAGGCTTGCGTCAGCCGTAACGGTCAACTTTCTAGAAATATCTGAGAACTGCGGATATGCTAGCACTGAGGGAGTTTTCAGAGAAAATTTAAGATTCTCAAATGCGTTCGTGCAATCTTCGGTCCATTTTAAGCTCTTACCCTTGGTTACATCAGTCATAGGAGCCATCAATTCACTACATTTCGGGATATGTCTGCGAAAAAAATTACCATACCTAGAAAAGACCACACCTGACGAACAGTTCGGGGCATCGGGTACTTCATGATTGCCTCAATGCCAGCGGGAGAAACAAACTGCACTTCTGGAGTTTAACTTTAAGGCCATGGTCAATCAATCGCGACAAAACGATCTCTAGATTGGTCAGATGCTCTTTAAAATTCGCGCCGGTCACGAGAATGTCATCAATGTACTCCATAGCTACGTCCCAAGACAGACCTGCGAGGACAAACGAAATGAGGCGCTAAGCGGTAGCTGGGGCATTCGAAAGACCAAATGGCTCCGGTGCCGACATGGACACCGGAATGACGTTGTTCAGAGCAATAATACGATCGCGCATGGACTACGGAGCCGTTGTCTACGGATCTGCAGCCAAAACTACTCTCGACCCTCTCTCGACCATCGCAAACAATGCTTTGCGTATCACAACCGGCGCGTTCCGCTCCACTCCAATCGAATCACTTAACGTGCTCGCTAACGAACTTCCACTTCCGCTCCGGCGAGACAAACTTTCGCTACAATACTATTTTAAGACTAGAAGT
>SDVV010022108.1:0-13007 GCA_016164225.1 Gammarus roeselii | reverse complement strand
TGTGTGTGTGTGTGTGTATATTGTTTATATATCGAGTTTGGATGGTACTTGGATGAAAATCAGTTAAATCATAAGAGCAGTGACCGGGGTGTCAATTTCTGAGCACGTGAATAACCTCCTATGAGCTCTAGAAAAGATGCTTCACGTAGTTACTTTCGTTTTGTCGTATTTCACGGATGGTTTGATTAAGTTTTCAGAAAACAGCTTCCCTGCGCGTATCAACAAGACCTAACCGGTTTTGAACAATGATTGCTTCTTCGCGAGGCGAGCCCATGGCAAAGATCTCCTCGTCTGCCCGAAAGGCGTGCAGACCTGAGCCTAAACAGCAACTCAATTCATTTCCCGTACATTGAGTTCAAATCGACCTCACGCCGATCGTACCTCTTGAGTTCATGTTCATATGTTGTCAGCTTGTAGGTATGCGATTAGGTGAGCAAACTCGTGGTAACCATATATTTTTGGTTATCCAAAGTGCAGTCTTCTTAACACGGTTGCACAAGTAAACCTTCAAGGTCATGGCAGATAATTGTAATATGCATATATTTTTCTTGAGGTTGCGCTACACTCTCAGAATCTACAGAAACCTAGAAGGATGTTATCTTCAGACGAAACACGATGAGCTCGGAAAACGTTGTTTATTTTGTTCAACCGTTTTTCATGAGTAGTTTGTCAATTTCATGAGTGGTTTGTCAGTTTCATGAGTAGTGTGTCAGTTTCGTGAGTAGTTTGTCAGTTTCATGAGTAGTTTGTCAGTTTCATGAGTGGCTTGTCAGTTTCACGAGTAGTGTGTCAGTATTATGAGTAGTTTGTCAGTTTCATGAGTAGTTTGTCAGTTTCATGAGTGGCTTGTCAGTTTCACGAGTAGTGTGTCAGTATTATGAGTAGTTTGTCAGTTTCATGAGTAGTTTGTCAGTTTCATGAGTGGCTTGTCAGTTTCACGAGTAGTGTGTCAGTATTATGAGTAGTTTGTCAGTTTCATGAGTAGTTTGTCAGTTTCATGAGTGGCTTGTCAGTTTCACGAGTAGTGTGTCAGTATTATGAGTAGTTTGTCAGTTTCATGAGTAGTTTGTCAGTTTCATGAGTGGCTTGTCAGTTTCACGAGTAGTGTGTCAGTATTATGAGTAGTTTGTCAGTTTCATGAGTAGTTTGTCAGTTTCATGAGTGGCTTGTCAGTTTGGAACAGCGAGCTTGTTGACGGTGTTTGCTGGATATGGTGGCCGCTGGCAGCGACTAACACTTTATGCGCTGAATGTCTGAGTCAGACTGACCGACATTGTGCAGAAATAAGTAAAATACGTTTATTTCATCTGCCTTCAAGCGCATATTTGACATGATGGGGGGAGACCTTTCAATCGCTAGGCTGGAGAAAAAGTAGACTTGCAAGGTGTATTTTTTTGTAGATCTGTGCTAAGAAAACAGGGAGTTCGTGATCAAAAAATATAAGTTTCTATTCCAACTGTGATTTTTCTCTTGTGCTTTCTAACGCTCTAAATTTCACTAATAAGTTCGACACCTGAAGACCCAAGGAATATCCATCATAAACAATACACTATAAGCCCAATTTTCACTCAAATATCATTACAATATTTCTTGCTTTAGCATTCCTCAGAGTGCATTGCTCACATCATTGTGAGCGAGGGTGTGAGAAGAGCGTTTATGAGTGACGAGAGCGACACTCAACTACTCGCCATGAAGTCTTCACTATCCGATAGATGATTTCAGACAAGCACTAAACACCCTGACGACTTCTTCATGCATTCATTTTGATGTAGTTCTCGAGTGAAACCCGTTATTATTATGCTCGTGTTAACCCATCTTAACACCCTTCTCCTTTTCCAGGTTCGATCCCATGGTCCGGCGACGATATACTTCTCCTTGCCCTCCCACTCGCGGTTCTCGTCACCATGCTTCTTCTGGCCGTCACAGCATGCTGTTGCAGACGACGAAAGATGTTCCGATCTCGCAGGAGTCACTTTCAGATACTCCAGCACGACCCTTCAAATAAATCCATTGACAGTGGTGGCAACCACCCCCCGCAAGACTATCCTCTGCACCACCGCCACGTGCACTTTCAAATGAGTCGGCAGCAGGAATCATCGTACATCTGTCAGCTGCCTAAACCATCGTCCAATCAGAAGAAAGGATGTGGCGGTGTCACCTCCTCCCAGTCTCCCCCCGCCAACAACTCGAAGACGAATAAGTCTTCCTACTACGAATTGGCGGATACTTACCAGAAAGTTGATCTGGGCAAGAGTGGCAAGCGATTCTCTCGAGATTGCATGAAATACGACGACCTCCTCCAGGACGACCCTGACGAGGACATGGTCTTCTGCGGGTGAGTAACGCACCCGGATGAGTGCGAGCTCGAGTTCATAGATTCCTTTCTGTGATTTCCACTGAGGAAACAACGTCAATTTTTGTGTGTTTTATCCTGTCATACTGACTGAATGAGTTAAGATGGATGGGCAAATTTTGAAAATTCTAAACACAAAAATATATATTTTGATAGATGCTTCTAGCTTTTGTATGTCATGTTGACACTGAATTCACGATGTTTTCTGTTGGCATGGTTACATAATTATGAATGTTCCAGTTCCCTGGCATTCCATAGCATTTGTATTGTTTTCGTGGACCTACATAACATCGTATAAAACATCACTAACATCGTATAAAACATCACTAACAGCCTACAAAACAACACTAACATCGTTTAAAACATCACTAATATCGTACAAAACATCACTAGCATCGTATAAAACATCATTAACAGTGTATAAAACATCACTAATATCGTATAAAACATTACTAACATCGTATAAAACATCACTAACAGCGTATAAAACGTCACTAATATCGTATAAAACATCACTAACATCGTATAAAACATCACTAACATCGTATAAATAATCACTAACATCGTATACAACATCACTAACAGCGTATAAAACATCACTACTATCGTATAAAACATCACTAACAGCGTATAAAACATCACTTACATCGTATAAAACATCACTAACAGCGTATAAAACATCACTAATATCGTATAAAACATCCCTAACAGCGTATAAAACGTCACTTACATCGTATAAAACACCACTAACAGCGTATAAAACATCACTGATATCGTATAAATCATCACTATTATCGTATAAAACCTCACTAACATCGTATAAAACATCACTAACATCGTATAAAACATCACTAACGTCGTATAAAACATCACCAATATCGTATAAAAAATCACTAACGTCGTATAAAACATCTCTAACGTCGTATAAAACATCACAAACATCGTATAAAACATCACTAACATCGTATAGAACATCACTAACATCGTATAAAACATCACTAACATCGTATAAACATCACTAACATCGTATTAAACATCACTGACATCGTATAAAACATCACTAACATCGTATAAAACTTCACACACATCGTATAAAATATCACTAATATCGTATAAAACATCACTAACATCGTATAAACATCACTAACATCGTATAAAACTTCACCAACATCGTATAAAACATCACTAACATCGTATAAATGCTTCGTTAAGATGGAGGCACTCGGATGATACTGCAATAAGGCGGAGCCTGTACGATGATGCTACATTAAAGTGAAGGCATTAGGACGATGCTTCGTTAAGATGGAGTCACTCGGATGATCCTGCAATAAGGTGGAGCCTGTACGATGATGCTACATTAAAGTGAAGCCATTTAGACGATGCTTCGTTAAGATGGAGGCACTCGGATGATACTGCAATAAGGTGGAGCCTGTACGATGATGCTACATCAAAGTGAAGCCATTAGGACAATGCTTCGTTAAGATGGAGGCACTCGGATGATACTGCAATAAGGTGGAGCCTGTACGATGATGCTACATTAAAGTGAAGGCATTTGGACGATGCTTCGTTAAGATGGAGGCACTCGGATGATACTGCAATAAGGTAGAGCCTGTACGATGATGCTACATTAAAGTGAAGGCATTAGGACGTTGTATATATATTTAGGGGGAGGCAGTAGGGATATACTGAATTGAGCCGAAATAATTTGGACGATGTCATATTAAGGGGAAGTCATTTCGATGATGATAAGGAAAAATCAAAATGATGCTACTTAAATATCAAGTAAACATTGATGCGAACTCGAAAGCAACGCAACACAGAACTGAATATTGCTCCTGGAGTCGCGACCCTTTGCACCACGCACTGCGTTGCGCACTACTCTGCACGCAGCCACACAGCACTCCATCCAAATGCTCCCCTTTCTTGATGGAACTATTTCGTGGTGACTTACGCATCGTCTCGGTCCTTTGCTATGCGCCTCTTCGATAAAACGATCCTCTCGACTAAAATCCTCTTTAATTGGTGAAGTTAGGGCGGCTCGGACCGATCAAGCCAAACCGCAATAGCGCAACTGGGATCACTCCAAAATTAATCTCCCGACGCCAACTTAAGTGGAATTTGGAGGGGCATCTTAATTAGATAAATATCATTGCAAGAGAGGCGAGCGTCCAAAAAAATGAGGGGCATCTTTATTTGAGGGGGCATCTTAATTGGAGGGGCATCTTAATTGGAGGGGCATCTTAATTAGATAAATATCATTGCAAGAGAGGCGAGCGTCCAAAAAAATGAGGGGCATCTTTATTTGAGGGGGCATCTTAATTGGAGGGGCATCTTAATTGGAGAGGCATCTTAATTAGACAAATATCATTGCAAGAGGGGCGAGCGTCCAAAAAAATGAGGGGCATCTTTATTTGAGGGGGCATCTTAATTGGAGGGGCATCTTAATTGGAGGGGCATCCTAATTAGACAAATATCATTGCAAGAGTGGCGAGCGTCCAAAAAAATGAGGGGCATCTTTATTTGAGGGAGCATCTTAATTGGAGGGGGATCTTAATTGGAGGGGCATCTTAGTTAGACAAATATCATTGCAGGAGGGGCGAGCGTCCAAAAAAATGAGGGGCATCTTTGCTGGAGGGGGCGTCTCAATTGGAGGGGCATCTTAATTTGGAGGGGCATCTTAATTAGACAAATATCATTGCAGGAGTGGCGAGCGTCCAAAAAAATGAGGGGCATCTTTATTTGAGGGAGCATCTTAATTGGAGGGGCATCTTAATTGGAGGGGCATCTTAATTAGACAAATATCATTGCAGGAGTGGCGAGCGTCCAAAAAAAATGAGGGGCATCTTTATTTGAGGGGGCATCTTAATTGGAGGGGCATCTTAATTGGAGGGGCATCTTAGTTAGACAAATATCATTGCAAGAGTGGCGAGCGTCCAAAAAATGTTCTTAACAAACTTCGGTTGTTGCATTTTTACCTGTTATTAGAACAATGGACACGGTGGAGAAGGGGGGGGGGGAGGCTGGTGTCGCGCTGTTGTTATTGTCTTAGCGGAGGCGTTAATGGGAGAGGGGGCCTGCCCCTACCTACCCCTACTCTGTACGCCGTGTGGGGCAGGCTCTGCTCTACCATATTACGCCGTGTGGGGCAGGACCTGACCCTCCCCTATTACGCCGTATGGGGCAGGCTCTACCCTACCATATTACGCCGTGTGGGGCAGGACTTGACCCTACCGTATTACACCGTTCGAGGCAGGCCTGCCCCCTACCATGATTCGCCGTGAGGGGCAGGCTCTGCCCTACCATATTACTCCGTGTGGGGCAGGACCTGACCCCACCATATTACACCGTTTGAGGCAGGCCTGCCCCCTACCATGTTTCGCCGTGAGGAGCAGGTCGTTATCCTACCGTAATACGCTATGTGGGCAGACAGTATGGGTTAAGATACTTTGACCCGTATCCCGTAGACTAGGTCTGATTTCCTTTATTTTATTTTTAACAAAGTAATCGTAAAAAGTCTAGTTGAAAGTGCAAAGATGAAGAATTTGCAGTGGTTGTACAGAATGCGCCGAGGGGGCCAGATTGATGGAGGTGTTGGCAGGGGGCAGAGTGTTTGCGAAGTGAGCAGTGTTCCAACAAAATATGTACTGTGCCAGCAAAGTATGCAGTGTGCCAACAAAGTATGTACTGTGCCAGCCAATTATGCAGTGTGCCAACAAAGTTAGCAATATCGCAAAATAGTATGCAGTGTACCAATGGCGAAGTTTTGCAGTGTGCCAACGAAATAATTTATACAGTGTACCAACAAAGTATGCAGTGTCCCAACAGAGTATGCAGTGTCCCAACGAAGTATGCTGTGTGCATCGAAGTGTTTGTGCTTCGAAATGTGCAGTGTACCAATAATGTATTCAGTGTGCATACAAAGGTTGCAGTGTTCCAACAAATGCGAGTGTCCCATCAAAGTATGCAGTGTGACTACAAAGAATGTATTTAATGAGCATTGCTTGCAGTTCACCAACGTAGAGTGTCAGGGCAGGGTGTCTATCAAAGGGTGGTCGTGGGTTCGGGCTGCGGTGTTTGCAAGGGATCCAGAACCAAATTAACATCTGCAAGCAGTATTATTTCTTACCCATTGAAGTTACATATGTAAATTCAGAACATAAAACCAATGTCTTTTGGAGAATAACATAAATAAGCTGTGATGACATAATTGCTGGACTCGTATTCTTGCAACGCGCAGTCGAGTCTTAGTTACTTCTCTTTTATTGAGGTGGAAACCAAGGCCAGACACCCCAGCTTACGTGGTCTTGTTATCCTAGCAAGGTGGTTTCCGGTAGGTAGCTGTCAACCATTCTATAGTAATTAGTGGGTGCTGCCTGATCTTAGTCGATTAAATTTGAAGTGAAACATCTTGCAACGAGTATTTCAATCCTTTCAAAACGTAATTGTTGTGGTAAGGTATTTATTTATTTATAGATGTAGATTTTTGCAGCTTTGTGATCCGGTGAAAATTTGAGAATGACTTGACAAACAGGTTTGAAATGTCACTTCCTGTAGCTGACAGCTTGCAAACTCTCTAGACGATGATCGCAACACTATCCAGAACACTTCCCTGCCGACCCTGTCGCAGGCCTTGTCCAGATCCAAGAAGGCCCTGAACACATCATTTCCCTTCGAATCTATGTCGATAACTTTATTGATGGGAAGCGTTTGAGTTCTCGGGCTGAGTTCGATTGAAATATTTGGTCAAATTGAACGCGTTTGATCAAGACATCATGTCGGTCAAATAGAAGGGGAACCAAATTGATGACGCCCTAGGCGGGTTAAGGTAGCAATCGTTTTCATTTCGACCAGCCTCGACTTGTCGTGCCCAACTCAACTCGTATCAGCATGTTTCGACTGATCTCGACGCAACTCGACCAGCCTCGACGCGGCTCTCCCCCTCTGCGCCAGTAATTCTGTGGACTATAATAATTAAATGTTCTACCCAAGCATTTTAGGGTGGGAGTGGAATGGGGGGTAGGGCAGAGGTCCCTTGAGTCCCAAAAGAGCCCGACGAGTCCCGGAGAGTAACCCAAGTCCCCCCTGTTTCCGGATCTCCTCGGGCTCCTCGAGTCCCCTCGTCTCAGCTCCTCTCGTCTTGTCTCGAATAGTTTCTGCCAGTATCGGCTCGTCGCACCCAACTCGCCTCGCCTCATTATGTTTCGACTGATCTCGAAGCACCTCGTCCAGCCTCGACGCGGCTCTCCCCCTATGCGTCAGCAATCCTGTGGACTGTAATAACTATTTTTTTTACTCAAGCATTTCACATTTATACATTTTTCTGTGCATTGGTTTCATTGCGTATGGAGGAGGGAGCGGCCGAAATGAGTCGAGACCAATCGAGATGAGCTGAGACGAGGGGACTCGAAGGACCAGGGGAGTTCGGGGGATCCGGGGGACTTGAGTTACCCTGCGGGTGCCATCGGGCTCTTTTGCGACCCAACGAACCTCTGCCCCCCCCCCACCCAATCCCCTTGAACAATAAGTGTGATGTCAATAATCTGAGCAGTTTTTAGCCCATGATGAACCTACCCGCCCTTTTCTCTTCACGTTCCACAATTCCATCTTATAAAATAATGCTAGTGTATTTGTGCGAGAGTTCCTGTTTGTGATTTTGCCAATGAGCGTTTTTTTCAGTCTGTGCTCGCTCGCGCGTGCACGGACCATACGTAATTTCTGTGGTTGACCTGCACCGCTTAGCTATAAACCTCATGATGCGTTGCGGTTGGAAGACGTAGTCCTTGTACCAATTTCGACGATATTATCTGTGCGCACTGGCGTGCGTACACATTACTCTTGAGGCTCTGAAGGGTTGGAGGCAGGGATTCGTTTCTTCCGAGTCTTTATGTTACCTGAATAGAGGAGTTTTACTCCAACATTGTGATTCGTTGCTGTCGGAACTTTCTTTATCCGTGTAGCAGTAAACCTTGTACCAATCTCGACGATACTACCTGTACGCACAAGCATGCATACATATTAATCTTGAAGTTCTAAATGATTAAAAGCGGAGATCCGTTTCGTCTAAATTTTCTAATTGTGAAGACCAGCATGCGTCTTACACAAAATTTTGACAACGTTGTTTTTCTCGCACACCGAGGCGTGCGAGCCTGCTGGAATCCATGAACGTCGAGACCTACGGGGGAGCCTGTTTTGACTCACGTCAAGGCTCTGATGGAAGTGAGGCCTAAATCAAATCAAATCAATCGTTTTCGTATTAAGCAGTGAAGCCCGTGGTCTGGTTTCCACTTCATGAGATTAGACATATAACAAAGGAACGACTGCGTTCACATTTACTTCTAGCAAACAGTGATAATGTAATGTATGGGAACCTAATAAAGATTTAAACTGCTCCTCTTCAAAACATTTCATTACACGGGAACGATTAATTGAATTCATTCACATCGTTTCCGGCCCAATTTATTGCTATATTATGCTGCCCTGTGGTGAACATATTAAATTGCCCCTCCCAGTTCACTTGTCCTCGGACCATTTGGTGCACTGCTTCTCATGAGTCCTCTCATTGTATAAGGACAAGGAAGTTGCCCCCGAGAAGGTGGCTACGGTGATTTTTGTTAATAAAACGCCCCGGGATTTCTGCATAAAAGCATATATTTATTAGGAATGCCTCGCCCCTATTTTGGTCGTGTTCTTCTACTCACAACATTCCTTGTAAGCCACTTGGAAAGTAGTAAAATCAAGTGATATACAGCGATCCAAGAATCCGTGGTGCTGACTTGGAAAAGTCTGCATCTCGCGCCCTGATTCGCATCCAAACTAACTATGTCGACAAGCTCCAATTATTATTTCGGGAGGCATTTTTAGAAGTTAGGTTTCATCTGTTTGGTTAGCACCCAATATATCATTAGGGAATTTATAACCTAACATTATGTCACTTTAGTTTCTCCAAACAGGTGCGAACCCCCAACCCCTCCTCTCCATGGGCTCTGACGTATGCCGTCCCCTTATTAATTCAACCAAGTGCCAGTTTTATCCCAGAGCACTTTTCATTGCCGGTTTTCGCACCTTATGCAAACAACTTGCCGTTTAGCCCGTCAGTCAGCCTTTATTAGATAGTTTGCCTCGCCCCTTTCCCTCCCCTGTGAAGGGTCTGTGGGCTCTCACCGGCATTGCTCTTCAGAAGGGCTTGAGTCTCCTCCAAAAGGCCCGAGAGTCCTGAAATCATTCTGGGATTCGTAAAGTTGTTTGGAGCTTTTAAAAATGTGTTGGAACCATTTCAGGCGATGAAGGACCTATAACAGTACACGCTAAATACAAATATAACCCGAATTTTTGCTGTTGTCGTCTATGACCTAACCTCCATTGAATGAATATGGCATTTAGTCGGTTTGCTTGATCCAGATTTTCAAAATACGAATTATTTTATAAGCAATAAATATTCGTACACAATTATTGAAGTACGAGAACAAGTTGGGATTATCGTTGAGCGTAATGGAACTGAGTACAATATCCTGACCAGTCGGGGTCAAGGTTTAGCTAACACCGACCGGCCTCTCAGAAGCATGTCCTCTCGCTCCTGATATATACAATAACACACTTACCCGTCACGTGGACACTTGAGTACGTTGACCCAAGGTCGCTTCCGAGCCGGCCTGCCTGATTTATTTACAGTTAACCTGGAGCGTCAAGTAACTAATAATAATTTCGTCTTCAACTACCAAAGCGAAAAGACATTCTTTATCTATCGCCAGCCCAAGTCCTGCTATCCCAGTAATTCAAGATGTATAGGGCAAACTTCATCGGACTGAATCTTTCCCATTAACTTGTCGCTGCCATAAGATGCTCAGGTTTAATTTCAGTTTTATGTCAGTGATAGTCAAAAAAAAATATGCCGGACATATTTCTGGCATAATACTAATACTGACATTACTGACTTATAACTGGCATGTTGCTGACATATTGCTGACAAATTACTGACATATTACTGACGTATTAATGACATATTAATGACATATTACTGACATATTTCTGACATATTAGTGACCAATTGCTGACATATTACTGACCTATTGCTGACCTATGACTAACCTATTACTGACCTATTACTGACCTATTTCTGACCTATTACTGAAATATTACTGACCTATTACTAACATCATATTGGCTTATTACTGACATCTTACTGGCTTATTACTGACATCCTACAGGCTTATTACTGACATTTCACTGACATATCACTGACACATTACTGACACCTTACAGGCACATTACTGACACATTACTGACACATTACTGACACATTACTGACACATAGACACATTACTGACATATTACTGACACACTACTTGCACATTACTGACACATTACTGACACATTACTGACACGTTACTGACACATTACTGACACATTACTAACACATTACTGACACATTACTGACACATTACTGACACATTACTGACACATTACTGACACATTACTGACGCATTGTTGACACATTGTTGACACATTGTTGACACATTGTTGACACATTGTTGACACATTGTTGACACATTGTTGACACATTGTTGACACATTGTTGACACATTGTTGACACATTACTGAAGCATTACTGACATTTTACTGACACATTACTGACACATTACTGACACATTACTGACACATTACTGACACATTACTGACACATTACTGACACATTACTGACACATTACTGACACATTACTGACACATTACTGACACATAACTGACACATAACTGACACATTACTGACACATTACTGACACATTACTGACACATTACTGACACATTACTGACACATTACTGACACATAACTGACACATTACTGACATATTACTGACATATTACTGACATATTACTGACACATTACTGTCATTACGTATAGATTACTCACATATTACTCACATATTACTCACATATTACTCACATATTACTCACATATTACTCACATATTACTCACATAATACTCACATATACTGATATATTACTGATATATTACTGACATATATTTGATCTTTTCTAGCGGTTGATGATGGGCCGTCTTCCACAACTCACTCCTTTCATTACCCATTACCAGTGATGTCCGACTTCTGCTGTAAAGTAGTAGACTCAAAAACTCAGTAAATATATCTGAATAACATATGTTGCTCTGTACAGCATAACCTAATTTTAGCATAAAGTTATGTGCGAACAACTTTTTGGCAATGATTGCCCAACTATGTTCCATCCATAATTTTTATCCGGGGAGCACGTGCTCACTACTAATTGCTGGACATCTTCTTTAATCTCTGTTTGACATTGACTCCAGTGCCCCAGTGAGCTTTGGCACTCTAATCTAATCTAATCTCTGTTTGGTCAAATACAGTATCTAACTACATCTGCAAAGTCTTTTGTTCTAAACTCCAGAGCAGAAATTGTGAAAAGTAGTGGAAAATGTGACCAGATTCAGTCATTTCTCCCGCTCTCCATGAGCCGGGCATTTGACGATCCACTCCGACTTCGCGAAAGATTTTTAAGCCTCCACTCCACACCTGCTTTACATTAGCCCTGGAATTGAAATTGCTGCCAAGAGATAGGCTTGTCAGCTATCTGATGGAGTGTCCTAGGGTGCACTCCGGTGGAAATGAGGGTCAAATCAAATGTGCGGTGGAAACTGCGTAGTGTCGCCGAAATCAAGATATCAATTGTAATCCTGAAGTGATCCTGTGAATCTTTGTTGCCCGTGGATATGTTGAATTAATCACTTATAGTTGGCTAAGTGATTAATGAATGCGAGGCGCAAGAAAAGTGCGACACTCAATATGTGAAGTGAGAAACCCGCCCCCTAAGGAGTAAAACCTTGTTCATTGTACGCTGCTACTTTAGAAGTAGAATATTGCCTGTACCTTACATTGAGAGTTGAGTCTTCTCCTGTGTGTGGATATTTTTTACGTACATAATAAAATAGTGTTTGTTATTCGTTTATTTTATGTTGAAGGATTCTTACTCCTAAAACTTAGGGAGGGAAGAGGTTTAGAATAGTCAGATGAGCCCGTTGTAGAATCTAGTCAGATGAGATGATGGTCGCAGGTGGGTCACGAGCCCGCCGTAGAATCTTGTCAGATGAGATGGTGATGGTCTCAGGTGGGTCACGAGCCCGCCGTAGAATCTAGTGAGATGAAATGATGGTCGTAGGTGGGTCACGACCCCGCTGTAGAATCTAGTCAGATGAAATGGTGTGCGCAGGTAGGTCATGAGCCCGCTGTAGAATCTAGTCAGATGAGATGATGGTCGCAGGTAGGTCACGAGCCCGCCGTAGAATCTAATCAGATGGCATGATGGTCGCAGGTGGATCACGAGCCCGCTGTAGAATCTAGTCAGATGAAATGATGGGCGCAGGTGGGTTACGAGCCCGCCGTAGAATCTAGTCAGATGAGATTATGGTCGCAGGTGGGTCACGAGCCCGCCGTAGAATCTAGTCAGATGAGATGATGGTCGCAGGTGGGTCACGAGCCCGCCGTAGAATCTAGTCAGATGAGATTATGGTCGCAGGTGGGTCACGAGCACGCCGTAGAATCTAGTCAGATGAGATGATGGTCGCAGGTGGGTCACGAGCACGCCGTAGAATCTAGTCAGATGAGATGATGGTCGCAGGTGGGTCACG